>CAWWDY010000477.1:0-92500 GCA_963942605.1 Poecilus cupreus
ATTCATGTTTCTTTCGTGTGAAACGGCGATTTATGAGAAATGACGATAAAATTGCTGTTTTAAACTTGCAAAAACATAGAAAAACGCTGTTTTGAACTATTCAAACTGACAAATTCATGTTTCTTTCGTGTGAAACGGCGAATTATGAGAAATGACGATAAAATTGCTGATTTAAACTTGCAAAAACATAGAAAAACGCTGCTTTCAACTATTCAAACTGATAAATTCATGTTTCTTTCCTGTGAAACGGCGATTTATGAGAAATGACGATGAAATTGCTGTTTTAAACTTGCAAAAACATAGAAAAACGCTGTTTTCAACTATTTAAACTGATAAATTCATGTTTCCTTCGTGTGAAACGGCGATTTATGAGAAATGACGATAAAATTGCTGTTTTAAACTTGCAAAAACATAGAAAAACGCTGTTTTGAACCATTCAAACTGACAATTTCATGTTTCTTTCGTGTGAAACGGCGATTTATGAGAAATGACGACAAAATTGCTGTTTTAAACTTGGAATAACATAGAAAAACGCTGTTTTTAACTATTCAAACTGATAAATTCATGTTTCTTTCGTGTGAAACGGCGATTTATGAGAAATGACGATAAAATTGCTGTTTTAAACTTGCAAAAACATAGAAAAACGCTGTTTTCAACTATTCAAACTGATAAATTCATGTTTCTTTTGTGTGAAACGGCGATTTATGAGAAATGACGATAAAATTGCTGTTTTAAACTTGCAAAAACGCTGTTTGCAACTATTCAAACTGATAAATTCATGTTTCTTTCGTTTGAAACGGCGATTTATGAGAATTGACGATAAAATTGCTGTTTTAAACTTGCAAAAACATAGAAAAACGCTGTTTTGAACTATTCAAACTGATAAATTCATGTTTCTTTCGTGTGAAACGGCGATTTATGAGAAATGACGATAAAATTGCTGTTTTAAACTTGCAAAAACATAGAAAAACGCTGTTTTCAACTATTTAAACTGATAAATTCATGTTTCCTTCGTGTGAAACGGCGATTTATGAGAAATGACGATAAAATTGCTGTTTTAAACTTGCAAAAACATAGAAAAACGCTGTTTTGAACCATTCAAACTGACAATTTCATGTTTCTTTCGTGTGAAACGGCGATTTATGAGAAATGACGACAAAATTGCTGTTTTAAACTTGGAATAACATAGAAAAACGCTGTTTTCAACTATTCAAACTGATAAATTCATGTTTCTTTCGTGCGAAACGGCGATTTATGAGAAATGACGATAAGATTGCTGTTTTATGCTTGCAAAAACATAGAAAAATGCTGTTTTCAATTACTCAAACTGATAAATTCATGTTTCTTCCGTGCGAAACGGCCATTTATGAGAAATCACGATAAAATTGCTGTTTTAAACTTGCAAAAACATAGAAAAACGCTGTTTTCAACTATTCAAACTGATAAATTCATATTTCTTTCGTGCGAAACGGCGATTTATGAGAAATGACGGAAAAATTGCTGTTTTAAACTTGCAAAAACATAGAAAAACGCTGTTTTCAACTATTCAAACTGATAAATTCATGTTTCTTTCGTGCGAAACGGCGATTTGTGAGAAATGACGATTAAATTGCTGTTTTAAACTTGCAAAAACATAGAAGAACGCTGTTTTCAACTATGCAAACTGATAAATTCATATTTCTTTCGTTCGAAACGGTGCATTTTTGTGAAATCACGATAAAACTGCTGTTTTAAACTAGCAAAATCAAGAAAACGCTGTTTTCAACAATCTAAACTGACGTATTAAAATGCTGTTTTAAACTTGCAAAAACATAGAAAATGCTGTTTTGAACTATCCAAACTGACAAATTCATGTTTCTTTCGTGCGAAACGGCGATTTATGAGAAATGACGATAAAATTGCTGTTTTAAACTTGCAAAAACATAGAAAAACGCTGTTTTCAACTATTCAAACTGATAAATTCATATTTCTTTCGTGCGAAACGGCGATTTATGAGAAATGACGGAAAAATTGCTGTTTTAAACTTGCAAAAACATAGAAAAACGCTGTTTTCAACTATTCAAACTGATAAATTTATGTTTCTTCCGTGCTAAACGGCGATTTATGAGAAATGATGAAAAATTGCTATTTTAAACTTGCAAAAACATAGAAAAACGCTGTTTTTAACTATTCAAACTGATAAATTCATGTTTCTTTCGTGCAAAACGGCGATTTATGAGAAATGACGACAAAATTGCTGTTTTAAACTTGCAAAAACATAGAAAAACGCTGTTTTCAACTATTCAAACTGATAAATTCATGTTTCTTCCGTGCGAAACGGCGATTTATGAGAAATGACGATAAAATTGCTGTTTTAAACTTGCAAATACATAGAAACACGCCTGTTTTTAACTATTCAAACTGATAAAATCATGTTTCTCTCGTTCAAAACGGTGGATTTTTGTGAAATCACGATAAAACTGCTGTTTTAAACTAGCAAAACCAAGAAAACGCTGTTTTCAACAATCTAAACTGACGTATTTAAAATGCTGTTTTAGACTTGCAAAAACATAGAAAACGCTCTTTTGAACTATGATGCTAAATTCATGTTTCTTTTGTGCGAAACGGCGATTTATGAGAAATGACGATGAAATTGCTGTTTTAAACTTGCAAAAACATAGAAAAACGCTGTTTTCAACTATTCAAACTGACAAATTCATGTTTCTTCCGTGCGAAACGGCGATTTATGAGAAATGACGATAAAATTGCTGTTTTAAACCTGCAAAAACATAGTAACACGCTGTTTTTAACTATTCAAACTGATAAATTCATGTTTGTCTCGTGCGAAACGGCGATTTATGAGAAATGAAGATGAAATTGCTGTTTTAAACTTGCAAAAACATAGAAGAACGCTGTTTTCAACTATTCAAACTGATAAATTCATGTTTCTTCCGTTCGAAACAGTGCATTTTTGTGAAATCACGATAAAACTGCTGTTTTAAACTAGCAAAATCAAGAAAACGCTGTTTTCAACAATCTAAACTGACGTATTTAAAATGCTGTTTTAAACTTGCAAAAACATAGAAAACGCTGTTTTGAACTATCCAAACTGACAAATTCATGTTTCTTTCGTGCAAAACGGCGATTTATGAGAAATGACGATAAGATTGCTGTTTTATGCTTGCAAAAACATAGAAAAATGCTGTTTTCAATTATTCAAACTGATAAATTCATGTTTCTTCCGTGCGAAACGGCCATTTATGAGAAATCACGATAAAATGGCTGTTTTAAACTTGCAAAAACATAGAAAAATGCTGTTTTTAACTATTCAAACTGATAAATTCATGTTTCTTTCGTGCGAAACGGCGATTTATGAGAAATGACGATAAGATTGCTGTTTTATACTTGCAAAAACATAGAAAAACGCTGTTTTCAACTATTCAAACTGATAAATTCATGTTTCTTTCGTGCGAAACGGCGCTTTATGAGAAATGACGATTAAATTGCTGTTTTAAACTTGCAAAAACATAGAAGAACGCTGTTTTCAACTATTCAAACTGATAAATTCATATTTCTTTCGTTCGAAACGGTGCATTTTTGTGAAATCACGATAAAACTGCTGTTTTAAACTAGCAAAATCAAGAAAACGCTGTTTTCAACAATCTAAACTGACGTATTAAAATGCTGTTTTAAACTTGCAAAAGCATAGAAAACGCTGTTTTGTACTATCCAAACTGACAAATTCATGTTTCTTTCGTGCGAAACGGCGATTTATGAGAATTGACGATAAAATTGTTGTTTTAAACTTGCAAAAACATAGAAAAACGCTGTTTTCAACTATTCAAACTGATAAATTCATGTTTCTTTCGTTCGAAACGGTGGATTTTTGTAAAATCACGATAAAACTGCTGTTTGAAACTGGCAAAACCAAGAAAACGATGTTTTCAACAATCTAAACTGACGTATTTAAAATGCTGTTTTAAACTTGCAAAACCATAGAAAAACGCTGTTTTCAACTATTCAAACTGATAAATTCATGTTTATTTCGTGCGAAACGGCGATTTATGAGAAATGACGTTTAAATTGTTGTTTTAAACTTGCAAAAACATAGAAAATGCTGTTTTGAACTATCCAAACTGACAAATTCATGTTTCTTTCGTGCGAAACGGCGATTTATGAGAAATGACGATAAGATTGCTGTTTTAAACTTGCAAAAACATAGAAAAACGCTGTTTTCAACTATTCAAACTGATAAATTCATATTTCTTTCGTGCGAAACGGCGATTTATGAGAAATGACGGAAAAATTGCTGTTTTAAACTTGCAAAAACATAGAAAAACGCTGTTTTCAACTATTCAAACTGATAAATTTATGTTTCTTCCGTGCTAAACGGCGATTTATGAGAAATGATAAAAAATTGCTATTTTAAACTTGCAAAAACATAGAAAAACGCTGTTTTCAACTATTAAAACTGACAAATTCATGTTTCTTCCGTGCGAAACGGCGATTTATGAGAAATGACGATAAAATTGCTGTTTTAACCTTGCAAAAACATAGAAAAATGCTGTTTTCAACTATTGAAACTGACAAATTCATGTTTCTTCCGTGCGAAACGACGATTTATGAGAAATGACGATAAAATTGCTGTTTAAAACTTGCAAAAACATAAAAAAACGCTGTTTTCAACTATTCAAACTGATAAATTCATGTTTCTTTCGTGCAAAACGGCGATTTATGAGAAATGACGACAAAATTGCTGTTTTAAACTTGCAAAAACATAGAAAAACGCTGTTTTAAACTATTCAAACTGATAAATTCATGTTTCTTCCGTGCGAAACGGCGATTTATGAGAAATGACGATAAAATTGCATTTTAAACTTGCAAATACATAGAAACACGCTGTTTTTAACTATTCAAACTGATAAAATCATGTTTCTCTCGTTCAAAACGGTGGATTTTTGTGAAATCACGATAAAACTGCTGTTTTAAACTAGCAAAACCAAGAAAACGCTGTTTTCAACAATCTAAACTGACGTATTTAAAATGCTGTTTTAAACTTGCAAAAACATAGAAAACGCTCTTTTGAACTATGATGCTAAATTCATGTTTCTTTTGTGCGAAACGGCGATTTATGAGAAATGACGATAAAATTGCTGTTTTAAACTTGCAAAAACATAGAAAAACGCTGTTTTCAACTATTCAAACTGATAAATTTATGTTTCTTCCGTGCTAAACGGCGATTTATGAGAAATGATGAAAAATTGCTATTTTAAACGTGCAAAAACATAGAAAAACGCTGTTTTCAACTATTAAAACTGACAAATTCATGTTTCTTCCGTGCGAAACGGCGATTTATGAGAAATGACGATAAAATTGCTATTTTAACCTTGCAAAAACATAGAAAAATGCTGTTTTCAACTATTGAAACTGACAAATTCATGTTTCTTCCGTGCGAAACGACGATTTATGAGAAATGACGATAAAATTGCTGTTTAAAACTTGCAAAAACATAAAAAAACGCTGTTTTTAACTATTCAAACTGATAAATTCATGTTTCTTTCGTGCAAAACGGCGATTTATGAGAAATGACGACAAAATTGCTGTTTTAAACTTGCAAAAACATAGAAAAACGCTGTTTTCAACTATTCAAACTGATAAATTCATGTTTCTTCCGTGCGAAACGGCGATTTATGAGAAATGACGATAAAATTGCTGTTTTAAACTTGCAAATACATAGAAACACGCTGTTTTTAACTATTCAAACTGATAAAATCATGTTTCTCTCGTTCAAAACGGTGGATTTTTGTGAAATCACGATAAAACTGCTGTTTTAAACTAGCAAAACCAAGAAAACGCTGTTTCAACAATCTAAACTGACGTATTTAAAATGCTGTTTTAAACTTGCAAAAACATAGAAAACGCTCTTTTGAACTATGATGCTAAATTCATGTTTCTTTTGTGCGAAACGGCGATTTATGAGAAATGACGATGAAATTGCTGTTTTAAACTTGCAAAAACATAGAAAAACGCTGTTTTCAACTATTCAAACTGACAAATTCATGTTTCTTCCGTGCGAAACGGCGATTTATGAGAAATGACGATAAAATTGCTGTTTTAAACCTGCAAAAACATAGAAACACGCTGTTTTTAACTATTCAAACTGATAAATTCATGTTTGTCTCGTGCGAAACGGCGATTTATGAAAAATGAAGATGAAATTGCTGTTTTAAACTTGCAAAAACATAGAAGAACGCTGTTTTCAACTTTTCAAACTGATAAATTCATGTTTCTTTCGTGCGAAACGGCGATTTATGAGAAATGACGATTAAATTGCTGTTTTAAACTTGCAAAAACATAGAAGAACGCTGTTTTCAACTATTCAAACTGATAAATTCATATTTCTTTCGTTCGAAACGGTGCATTTTTGTGAAATCACGATAAAACTGCTGTTTTAAACTAGCAAAATCAAGAAAACGCTGTTTTCAACAATCTAAACTGACGTATTAAAATGCTGTTTTAAACTTGCAAAAGCATAGAAAACGCTGTTTTGTACTATCCAAACTGACAAATTCATGTTTCTTTCGTGCGAAACGGCGATTTATGAGAATTGACGAAAAATTGTTGTTTTAAACTTGCAAAAACATAGAAAAACGCTGTTTTCAACTATTCAAACTGATAAATTCATGTTTCTTTCGTTCGAAACGGTGGATTTTTGTAAAATCACGATAAAACTGCTGTTTGAAACTGGCAAAACCAAGAAAACGATGTTTTCAACAATCTAAACTGACGTATTTAAAATGCTGTTTTAAACTTGCAAAACCATAGAAAAACGCTGTTTTCAACTATTCAAACTGATAAATTCATGTTTATTTCGTGCGAAACGGCGATTTATGAGAAATGACGTTTAAATTGTTGTTTTAAACTTGCAAAAACATAGAAAATGCTGTTTTGAACTATCCAAACTGACAAATTCATGTTTCTTTCGTGCGAAACGGCGATTTATGAGAAATGACGATAAGATTGCTGTTTTAAACTTGCAAAAATATAGAAAAACGCTGTTTTCAACTATTCAAACTGATAAATTCATGTTTCTTTCGTGCGAAACGGCGATTTATGAGAAATGACGATAAAATTGTTGTTTTAAACTTGCAAAAACATAGAAAAACGCTGTTTTCAACTATTCAAACTGATAAATTCATATTTCTTTCGTGCGAAACGGCGATTTATGAGAAATGACGGAAAAATTGCTGTTTTAAACTTGCAAAAACATAGAAAAACGCTGTTTTCAACTATTCAAACTGATAAATTTATGTTTCTTCCGTGCTAAACGGCGATTTATGAGAAATGATGAAAAACTGCTATTTTAAACTTGCAAAAACATAGAAAAACGCTGTTTTCAACTATTAAAACTGACAAATTCATGTTTCTTCCGTGCGAAACGGCGATTTATGAGAAATGACGATAAAATTGCTGTTTTAACCTTGCAAAAACATAGAAAAATGCTGTTTTCAACTATTGAAACTGACAAATTCATGTTTCTTCCGTGCGAAACGACGATTTATGAGAAATGACGATAAAATTGCTGTTTAAAACTTGCAAAAACATAAAAAAACGCTGTTTTCAACTATTCAAACTGATAAATTCATGTTTCTTTCATGCAAAACGGCGATTTATGAGAAATGACGACAAAATTGCTGTTTTAAACTTGCAAAAACATAGAAAAACGCTGTTTTAAACTATTCAAACTGATAAATTCATGTTTCTTCCGTGCGAAACGGCGATTTATGAGAAATGACGATAAAATTGCTGTTTTAAACTTGCAAATACATAGAAACACGCTGTTTTTAACTATTCAAACTGATAAAATCATGTTTCTCTCGTTCAAAACGGTGGATTTTTGTGAAATCACGATAAAACTGCTGTTTTAAACTAGCAAAACCAAGAAAACGCTGTTTTCAAAAATCTAAACTGACGTATTTAAAATGCTGTTTTAAACTTGCAAAAACATAGAAAACGCTCTTTTGAACTATGATGCTAAATTCATGTTTCTTTTGTGCGAAACGGCGATTTATGAGAAATGACGATAAAATTGCTGTTTTAAACTTGCAAAAACATAGAAAAACGCTGTTTTCAACTATTCAAACTGACAAATTCATGTTTCTTCCGTGCGAAACGGCGATTTATGAGAAATGACGATAAAATTGCTGTTTTAAACCTGCAAAAACATAGAAACACGCTGTTTTTAACTATTCAAACTGATAAATTCATGTTTGTCTCGTGCGAAACGGCGATTTATGAGAAATGAAGATGAAATTGCTGTTTTAAACTTGCAAAAACATAGAAGAACGCTGTTTTCAACTATTCAAACTGATAAATTCATGTTTCTTCCGTTCGAAACAGTGCATTTTTGTGAAATCACGATAAAACTGCTGTTTTAAACTAGCAAAATCAAGAAAAGCTGTTTTCAACAATCTAAACTGACGTATTTAAAATGCTGTTTTAAACTTGCAAAAACATAGAAAACGCTGTTTTGAACTATTCAAACTGACAAATTCATGTTTGTTTCGTGCGAAACGACGATTTATGAGAAATGACGATAAGATTGCTGTTTTAAACTAGCAAAGGCGTAGAAAAACGGTGTTTTCAACTATTCAAACTGATAAATTCATGTTTCTTCCGTGCGAAACGGCGATTTATGAGAAATGACGATAAAATTGCTGTTTTAAACCTGCAAAAACATAGAAACACGCTGTTTTTAACTATTAAAACTGATAAATTCATGTTTCTCTCGTGCGAAACGGCGATTTATGAGAAATGAAGATTGCTATTTTAAATTTGCAAAAACATGGCAAAACGCTGTTTTCAACTATTCAAACTGACAAATTCATGTTTCTTCCGTGTGAAACGGCGATTTATGAGAAATGACGTTTAAATTGTTGTTTTAAACTTGCAAAAACATAGAAAATGCTGTTTTGAACTATCTAAACTGACAAATTCATGTTTCTTTCGTGCAAAACGGCGATTTATGAGAAATGACGATAAGATTGCTGTTTTAAACTTGCAAAAATATAGAAAAACGCTGTTTTCAACTATTCAAACTGATAAATTCATGTTTCTTTCGTGCGAAACGGCGATTTATGAGAAATGACGATAAAATTGTTGTTTTAAACTTGCAAAAACATAGAAAAACGCTGTTTTCAACTATTCAAACTGATAAATTCATATTTCTTTCGTGCGAAACGGCGATTTATGAGAAATGACGGAAAAATTGCTGTTTTAAACTTGCAAAAACATAGAAAAACGCTGTTTTCAACTATTCAAACTGATAAATTTATGTTTCTTCCGTGCTAAACGGCGATTTATGAGAAATGATGAAAAATTGCTATTTTAAACTTGCAAAAACATAGAAAAACGCTGTTTTCAACTATTAAAACTGACAAATTAATGTTTCTTCCGTGCGAAACGGCGATTTATGAGAAATGACGATAAAATTGCTGTTTTAACTTTGCAAAAACATAGAAAAATGCTGTTTTCAACTATTGAAACTGACAAATTCATGTTTCTTCCGTGCGAAACGACGATTTATGAGAAATGACGATAAAATTGCTGTTTAAAACTTGCAAAAACATAAAAAAACGCTGTTTTCAACTATTCAAACTGATAAATTCATGTTTCTTTCGTGCAAAACGGCGATTTATGAGAAATGACGACAAAATTGCTGTTTTAAACTTGCAAAAACATAGAAAAACGCTGTTTTAAACTATTCAAACTGATAAATTCATGTTTCTTCCGTGCGAAACGGCGATTTATGAGAAATGACGATAAAATTGCTGTTTTAAACTTGCAAATACAAAGAAACACGCTGTTTTTAACTATTCAAACTGATAAAATCATGTTTCTCTCGTTCAAAACGGTGGATTTTTGTGAAATCACGATAAAACTGCTGTTTTAAACTAGCAAAACCAAGAAAACGCTGTTTTCAACAATCTAAACTGACGTATTTAAAATGCTGTTTTAAACTTGCAAAAACATAGAAAACGCTCTTTTGAACTATGATGCTAAATTCATGTTTCTTTTGTGCGAAACGGCGATTTATGAGAAATGACGATGAAATTGCTGTTTTAAACTTGCAAAAACATAGAAAAACGCTGTTTTCAACTATTCAAACTGACAAGTTCATGTTTCTTCCGTGCGAAACGGCGATTTATGAGAAATGACGATAAAATTGCTGTTTTAATTTTGCAAAAACATAGAAGAACGCTGTTTTCAACTATTTAAACTGATAAATTCATGTTTCTTTCGTTCGAAACGGTGCATTTTTGTTAAATCACGATAAAACTGCTGTTTTAAACTAGCAAAATCAAGAAAAGCTGTTTTCAACAATCTAAACTGACGTATTTAAAATGCTGTTTTAAACTTGCAAAAACATAGAAAACGCTGTTTTGAACTATTCAAACTGACAAATTCATGTTTGTTTCGTGCGAAACGACGATTTATGAGAAATGACGATAAGATTGCTGTTTTAAACTTGCAAAGGCATAGAAAAACGGTGTTTTCAACTATTCAAACTGATAAATTCATGTTTCTTTCGTGCGAAACGGCGATTTATGAGAAATGACGATAAAATTGCTGTTTTAAACTTGCAAAAACATAGAAAAACGCTGTTTTCAACTATTCAAACTGATAAATTCATGTTTATTTCGTTCGAAACGGTGGATTTTTGTGAAATCATGATAAAACTGCTGTTTTAAACTAGCAAAACCAAGAAAACGCTATTTTCAACAATCTAAACTGACGTATTTAAATGCTGTTATAAACTTGCAAAAACATATAAAACGCTGTTTTGAACTATCCAAACTGACAAATTCATGTTTCTTTCTTGCGAAACGGCATTTATGAGAAATGACGATAAGATTGCTGTTTTAAACTTGCAAAGACATAGAAAAACGCTGTTTTCAACTATTCAAACTGATAAATTCATGTTTCTTCCGTGCGAAACGGCGATTTATGAGAAATGACGATAAAATTGCTGTTTTAAACCTGCAAAAACATAGAAACACGCTGTTTTTAACTATTCAAACTGATAAATTCATGTTTCTCTCGTGCGAAACGGCGATTTATGAGAAATGAAGATTGCTATTTTAAATTTGCAAAAACATGGCAAAACGCTGTTTTCAACTATTCAAACTGATAAATTCATGTTTCTTTCGTGCGAAACGGCGATTTATGAGAAATGACGATATAATTGCTGTTTTAAACTTGCAAAAACATAGAAAAACGCTGTTTTCAACTATTCAAACTGATAAATTCATGTTTCTTTCGTGCGAAACGGCGATTTATGAGAAATGACGATTAAATTGCTGTTTTAAACTTGCAAAAACATAGAAGAACGCTGTTTTCAACTATTCAAACTGATAAATTCATGTTTCTTCCGTTCGAAACAGTGCATTTTTGTGAAATCACGATAAAACTGCTGTTTTAAACTAGCAAAATCAAGAAAACGCTGTTTTCAACAATCTAAACTGACGTATTTAAAATGCTGTTTTAAACTTGCAAAAACATAGAAAACGCTGTTTTGAACTATCCAAACTGACAAATTCATGTTTCTTTCGTGCGAAACGGCGATTTATGAGAAATGACGATAAGATTGCTGTTTTATGCTTGCAAAAACATAGAAAAACGCTGTTTTCAATTATTCAAACTGATAAATTCATGTTTCTTCCGTGCGAAACGGCCATTTATGAGAAATGACGATAAAATTGCTGTTTTAAACTTGCAAAAACATAGAAAAATGCTGTTTTTAACTATTCAAACTGATAAATTCATGTTTCTTTCGTGCGAAACGGCGATTTATGAGAAAAGACGATAAGATTGCTGTTTTATACTTGCAAAAGCATAGAAAAACGCTGTTTTCAATTATTCAAACTGATAAATTCATGTTTCTTCCGTGCGAAACGGCCATTTATGAGAAATGACGATAAAATTTAACTTGCAAAAACATAGAAAAACGCTGTTTTCAACTATTCAAACTGACAAATTCATGTTTCTTCCGTGTGAAACGGCGATTTATGAGAAATGACGATAAAATTGCAGTTTAAAACTTGCAAAAACATAGAAAAACGCTGTTTTCAACTATTCAAACTGATAAATTCATGTTTCTTTCGTTCGAAACGGTGGATTTTTGTGAAATCACGATAAAACTGCTGTTTTAAACTAGCAAAACCAAGAAAACGCTATTTTCAACAATCTAAACTGACGTATTTAAATGCTGTTATAAACTTGCAAAAACATATAAAACGCTGTTTTGAACTATCCAAACTGACAAATTCATGTTTCTTTCTTGCGAAACGGCGATTTATGAGAAATGACGATAAGATTGCTGTTTTAAATTTGCAAAAACATGGCAAAACGCTGTTTTCAACTATTCAAACTGATAAATTCATGTTTCTTTCGTGCGAAACGGCGATTTATGAGAAATAACGATATAATTGCTGTTTTAAACTTGCAAAAACATAGAAAAACGCTGTTTTCAACTATTCAAACTGACAAATTCATGTTTCTTCCGTGCGAAACGGCGATTTATGAGAAATGACGATAAAATTTAACTTGCAAAAACATAGAAAAACGCTGTTTTCAACTATTCAAACTGACAAATTCATGTTTCTTCCGTGTGAAACGGCGATTTATGAGAAATGACAATAAAATTGCAGTTTTAAACTTGCAAAAACATAGAAAAACTCTGTTTTCAAATATTCAAACTTATAAATTCATGTTTCTTTCGTGCGAAACGGCTATTTATGAGAAATGACGATAAAATTGCTGTTTTAAACTTGCAAAAACTTAGAAAAACGCTGTTTTCAACTATTCAAACTGATAAATTCATGTTTCTCTCGTGCGAAACGGCGAATTATGAGAAATGAAGATTGCTATTTTAAATTTGCAAAAACATGGCAAAACGCTGTTTTCAACTATTCAAACTGATAAATTCATGTTTCTTTCGTGCGAAACGGCGATTTATGAGAAATGACGATATAATTGCTGTTTTAAACTTGCAAAAACATAGAAAAACGCTGTTTTCAACTATTCAAACTGACAAATTCATGTTTCTTCCGAGCGAAACGGCGATTTATGAGAAATGACGATAAAATTGCTGTTTTAAACTTGCAAAAACATAGAAAAACGCTGTTTTCAACTATTCAAACTGAAAAATTCATGTTTCTTTCGTGCGTAACGGCGATTTATGAGAAATGACGATTAAATTGCTGTTTTAAACTTGCAAAAACATAGAAGAACGCTGTTTTCAACTATTCAAATTGATAAATTCATGTTTCTTCCGTTCGAAACAGTGCATTTTTGTGAAATCACGATAAAACTGCTGTTTTAAACTAGCAAAATCAAGAAAACGCTGTTTTCAACAATCTAAACTGACGTATTTAAAATGCTGTTTTAAACTTGCAAAAACATAGAAAACGCTGTTTTGAACTATCCAAACTGACAAATTCATGTTTCTTTCGTGCGAAACGGCGATTTATGAGAAATGACGATAAGATTGCTGTTTTATGCTTGCAAAAACATAGAAAAACGCTGTTTTCAATTATTCAAACTGATAAATTCATGTTTCTTCCGTGCGAAACGGCCATTTATGAGAAATGACGATAAAATTGCTGTTTTAAACTTGCAAAAACATAGAAAAATGCTGTTTTTAACTATTCAAACTGATAAATTCATGTTTCTTTCGTGCGAAACGGCGATTTATGAGAAATGACGATAAGATTGCTGTTTTATACTTGCAAAAGCATAGAAAAACGCTGTTTTCAATTATTCAAACTAACAAATTCATGTTTCTTCCGTGTGAAACGGCGATTTATGAGAAATGACGATAAAATTGCAGTTTAAAACTTACAAAAACATAGAAAAACGCTGTTTTCAATTATTCAAACTGATAAATTCATGTTTCTTTCGTTCGAAACGGTGGATTTTTGTGAAATCACGATAAAACTGCTGTTTTAAACTAGCAAAACCAAGAAAACGCTATTTTCAACAATCTAAACTGACGTATTTAAATGCTGTTATAAACTTGCAAAAACATATAAAAAGCTGTTTTGAACTATCCAAACTGACAAATTCATGTTTCTTTCTTGCGAAACGGCGATTTATGAGAAATGACGATAAGATTGCTGTTTTAAATTTGCAAAAACATGGCAAAACGCTGTTTTCAACTATTCAAACTGATAAATTCATGTTTCTTTCGTGCGAAACGGCGATTTATGAGAAATGCCGATATAATTGCTGTTTTAAACTTGAAAAAACATATAAAAACGCTGTTTTCAACTATTCAAACTGACAAATTCATGTTTCTTCCGTGCGAAACGGCGATTTATGAGAAATGACGATAAAATTTAACGTGCAAAAACATAGAAAAACGCTGTTTTCAACTATTCAAACTGACAAATTCATGTTTCTTCCGTGTGAAACGGCGATTTATGAGAAATGACGATAAAATTGCAGTTTAAAACTTGCAAAAACATAGAAAAACGCTGTTTTCAAATATTCAAACTTATAAATTCATGTTTCTTTCGTGCGAAACGGCTATTTATGAGAAATGACGATAAAATTGCTGTTTTAAACTTGCAAAAACTTAGAAAAACGCTGTTTTCAACTATTCAAACTGATAAATTCATGTTTCTTTCGTACGAAACGGCGATTTATGAGAAATGAAGATGAAATTGCTGTTTTAAACTTGCAAAAACATAGAAAAACGCTGTTTTCAACTCTTCAAACTGATAAATTCATGTTTCTTTCGTGCGAAACGACGATTTATGAGAAATGACGATAAGATTGCTGTTTTAAACTTGCAAAGACATAGAAAAACGCTGTTTTCAACTATTCAAACTGATAAATTCATGTTTCTTCCGTGCGAAACGGCGATTTATGAGAAATGACGATAAAATTGCTGTTTTAAACCTGCAAAAACATAGAAACACGCTGTTTTTAACTATTCAAACTGTTAAATTCATGTTTGTCTCGTGCGAAACGGCGATTTATGAGAAATGAAGATTGCTATTTTAAATTTGCAAAAACATGGCAAAACGCTGTTTTCAACTATTCAAACTGATAAATTCATGTTTCTTTCGTGCGAAACGACGATTTATGAGAAATGACGATATAATTGCTGTTTTAAACTTGCAAAAACATAGAAAAACGCTGTTTTCAACTATTCAAACTGACAAATTCATGTTTCTTCCGTGCGAAACGGCGATTTATGAGAAATGACGATAAAATTTAACTTGCAAAAACATAGATAAACGCTGTTTTTAACTATTCAAACTGACAAATTCATGTTTCTTCCGTGTGAAACGGCGATTTATGAGAAATGACAATAAAATTGCAGTTTTAAACTTGCAAAAACATAGAAAAACGCTGTTTTTAAATATTCAAACTTATAAATTCATGTTTCTTTCGTTCGAAACGGTGGATTTTTGTGAAATCACGATAAAACTGCTGTTTTAAACTAGCAAAACCAAGAAAACGCTATTTTCAACAATCTAAACTGACGTATTTAAATGCTGTTATAAACTTACAAAAACATATAAAACGCTGTTTTGAACTATCCAAACTGACAAATTCATGTTTCTTTCGTGCGAAACGGCGATTTATGAGAAATGACGATAAAATTTAACTTGCAAAAACATAGAAAAACGCTGTTTTCAACTATTCAAACTGACAAATTCATGTTTCTTCCGTGTGAAACGGCGATTTATGAGAAATGACGATAAAATTGCAGTTTAAAACTTGCAAAAACATAGAAAAACGCTGTTTTCAAATATTCAAACTTATAAATTCATGTTTCTTTCGTGCAAAACGGCTATTTATGAGAAATGACGATAAAATTGCTGTTTTAAACTTGCAAAAACTTAGAAAAACGCTGTTTTCAACTATTCAAACTGATAAATTCATGTTTCTTTCGTGCGAAACGGCGATTTATGAAAAATGAAGATGAAATTGCTGTTTTAAACTTGCAAAAACATAGAAAAACGCTGTTTTCAACTATTCAAACTGATAAATTCATGTTTCTTCCGTGCGAAACGGCGATTTATGAGAAATGACGATAAAATTGCTGTTTTAAACCTGCAAAAACATAGAAACACGCTGTTTTTAACTATTTAAACTGATAAATTCATGTTTGTCTCGTGCGAAACGGCGATTTATGAGAAATGAAGATGAAATTGCTGTTTTAAACTTGCAAAAACATAGAAGAACGCAGTTTTCAACTATTCAAACTGATAAATTCATGTTTCTTCCGTTCGAAACAGTGCATTTTTGTGAAATCACGATAAAACTGCTGTTTTAAACTAGCAAAATCAAGAAAACGCTGTTTTCAACAATCTAAACTGACGTATTTAAAATGCTGTTTTAAACTTGCATAAACATAGAAAACGCTGTTTTGAACTATCCAAACTGACAAATTCATGTTTCTTTCGTGCAAAACGGCGATTTATGAGAAATGACGATAAGATTGCTGTTTTATACTTGCAAAAGCATAGAAAAACGCTGTTTTCAATTATTCAAACTGATAAATTCATGTTTCTTCCGTGCGAAACGGCCATTTATGAGAAATGACGATAAAATTGCTGTTTTAAACTTGCAAAAACATAGAAAAACGCTGTTTTTAACTATTCAAACTGATAAATTCATGTTTCTCTTGTTCGAAACGGTGGATTTTTGTGAAATCACGATAAAACTGCTGTTTTAAACTAGCAAAACCAAGAAAACGCTGTTTTCAACAATCTAAACTGACGTATTTAAAATGCTGTTTTAAGCTTGCAAAAACATAGAAAACGCTCTTTTGAACTTATCCAAACTGACAAATTTATGTTTCTTCCGTGCAAACCGGCGATTTATGAGAAATGACGATAAAACTGTTGTTTTAAACTAGAAAAAACATAGAAAAACGCTGTTTTCAACTATTCAAAGTGATAAATTCATGTTTCTTTCGTGAGAAACAGCGATTTAAGAGAAATGACGATAAAATTGCTGTTTTAAACTTGCAAAAACATAGAAAAACGCTGTTTTCAACTATTCAAACTGATAAATTCATGTTTCTTTCGTTCGAAACGGCGATTTATGAGAAATGACGATAAAATTGCTGTTTTAAACTTGCAAAAACATAGAAAAACGCTGTTTTCAACTATTCAAACTGATAAATTCATGTTTCTTTCGTGCGAAACGGCGATTTATGAGAAATGACGTTTAAATTGTTGTTTTAAACTTGCAAAAACATAAAAAAACGCTGTTTTCAACTATTCAATCTGACAAATTCATGTTTCTTCCGTGCGAAACGGCGATTTATGAGAAATGACGATAAAATTTAACTTGCAAAAATATAGAAAAACGCTGTTTTTAACTATTCAAACTGACAAATTCATGTTTCTTCAGTGCAAACCGGCGATTTATGAGAAATGACGATAAAATTGCTGTTTTAAACTTGAAAAAACATAGAAAAACGCTGTTTTCAACTATTCAAACTGATAAATTCATGTTTCTTTCTTTCGAAACGGTGGATTTTTGTGAAATCATGATAAAACTGCTGTTTTAAACTAACAAAACCAAGAAAACGCTGTTTTCAACAATCTAAACTAACGTATTTAAAATGCTGTTTTAAACTTGCAAAAACATAGAAAACGCTCTTTTGAACTATGATGTTAAATTCATGTTTCTTTTGTGCGAAACAGCGATTTAAGAGAAATGACGATAAAATTGCTGTTTTAAACTTACAAAAACATAGAAAAACGCTGTTTTCAACTATTAAAACTGATAAATTCATGTTTCTTTCGTTCGAAACGGCGATTTATGAGAAATGACGATAAAATTGCTGTTTTAAACTTGCAAAAACATAGAAAAACGTTGTTTTCAACTATTCAAACTGACAAATTTAAGTTTCTTCCGTGCGAAACGACGATTTATGAGAAATGACGATAAAATTGCTGTTTTAAACTTGCAAAAACATAGAAAAACGCTGTTTTCAACTATTCAAACTGATAAATTCATGTTTCTTTCGTGCGAAACGGCGATTTATGAGAAATGACGTTTAAATTGTTGTTTTAAACTTGCAAAAACATAAAAAAACGCTGTTTTCAACTATTCAAACTGACAAATTCATGTTTCTTCCGTGCGAAACGGCGATTTATGAGAAATGACGATAAAATTTAACTTGCAAAAATATAGAAAAACGCTGTTTTCAACTATTCAAACTGACAAATTCATGTTTCTTCCGTGCAAACCGGCGATTTATGAGAAATGGCGATAAAATTGCTGTTTTAAACTTGAAAAAACATAGAAAAACGCTGTTTTCAACTATTCAAACTGATAAATTCATGTTTCTTTCTTTCGAAACGGTGGATTTTTGTGAAATCATGATAAAACTGCTGTTTTAAACTTAAAAACCAAGAAAACGCTGTTTTCAACAATCTAAACTGACGTTTTTAAAATGCTGTTTTAAACTTGCAAAAACATAGAAAACGCTCTTTTGAACTATGATGCTAAATTCATGTTTCTTTTGTGCGAAACGGCTATTTATGAGAAATGACGATAAAATTGCTGTTTTAAACTTGCAAAAACATAGAAAAACGCTGTTTTCAACTATTCAAACTGATAAATTCATGTTTATTCCGTGCAAACCGGCGATTTATGAGAAATGACGATAAAATTGCTTTTTTAAACTTGCAAAAACATAGAAAAACGCTGTTTTCAACTATTCAAACTGATAAATTCATGTTTCTTTCGTGCGAAACGGCGATTTATGAGAAATGACGTTTAAATTGTTGTTTTAAACTTGCAAAAACATAGAAAAACGCTGTTTTCAACTATTCAAACTGACAAATTCATGTTTCTTCCGCGCGAAACGGCGATTTATGAGAAATCACGATAAAATTTAACTTGCAAAAACATAGAAAAACGCTGTTTTCAACTATTCAAACTGACAAATTCATGTTTATTCCGTGCAAACCGGCGATTTATGAGAAATGACGATAAAATTGCTGTTTTAAACTTGAAAAAACATAGAAAAACGCTGTTTTCAACTATTCAATCTGATAAATTCATGTTTCTTTCTTTCAAAACGGTGGATTTTTGTGAAATCACGATAAAACTGCTGTTTTAAACTAACAAAACCAAGAAAACGCTGTTTTCAACAATCTAAACTGGCGTATTTAAATGCTGTTTTAAACTTGCAAAAACATAGAAAACGCTGTTTTGAGCTATCCAAACTGACAAATTCATGTTTCTTTCGTGCGGAACGGCGATTTATGAGAAATGACGATAAGATTGCTGTTTTAAACTTGCAAAAACATAGAAAAACGCTGTTTTCAACTATTCAAACTGATAAATTCATGTTTCTTCCGTGCGAAACGCCAATTTACGAGATATGACGATAAAATAGTTGTTTTAAATTTGCAAAAACATAGAAAAACGCTGTTTTCAACTATTCAAACTGATAAATTGATGTTTCTTTCGTGCGAAATGGCGAATTTTGAGAAATGACGATAAAATTGCAGTATTAAACTTGCAAAAACATAGAAAAACGCTATTTTCAACTATTCAAACTGATACATTCATGTTTCTTTCGTGCGAAACGGCTATTTATGAGAAATGACGATAAAATTGCTGTTTTAAACTTGCAAAAACTTAGAAAAACGCTGTTTTCAACTATTCAAACTGATAAATTCATGTTTCTTTCGTGCGAAACGGCGATTTATGAAAAATGAAGATGAAATTGCTGTTTTAAACTTGAAAAAACATAGAAAAACGCTGTTTTCAACTATTCAAACTGATAAATTCATGTTTCTTTCTTTCGAAACGGTGGATTTTTGTGAAATCACGATAAAACTGCTGTTTTAAACTAACAAAACCAAGAAAACGCTGTTTTCAACAATCTAAACTGACGTATTTAAAATGCTGTTTTAAACTTGCAAAAACATAAAAAACGCTCTTTTGAACTATGATGCTAAATTCATGTTTCTTTTGTGCGAAACGGCTATTTATGAGAAATGACGGTAAAATTGCTGTTTTAAACTTGCAAAAACATAGAAAAACGCTGTTTTCAACTATTCAAACTGATAAATTCATGTTTCTTTCGTGCGAAACGGCGATTTATGAGAAATGACGTTTAAATTGTTGTTTTAAACTTGCAAAAACATAAAAAAACGCTGTTTTCAACTATTCAAACTGACAAATTCATGTTTCTTCCGTGCGAAACGGCGATTAATGAGAAATGACGATAAAATTTAACTTGCAAAAATATAGAAAAACGCTGTTTTCAACTATTCAAACTGACAAATTCATGTTTCTTCCGTGCAAACCGGCGATTTATGAGAAATGACGATAAAATTGCTGTTTTAAACTTGAAAAAACATAGAAAAACGCTGTTTTCAACTATTCAAACTGATAAATTCATGTTTCTTTCTTTCGAAACGTTGGATTTTTGTGAAATCATGATAAAACTGCTGTTTTAAACTAACAAAACCAAGAAAACGCTGTTTTCAACAATCTAAACTGACGTATTTAAAATGCTGTTTTAAACTTGCAAAAACATAGAAAACGCTCTTTTGAACTATGATGTTAAATTCATGTTTCTTTTGTGCGAAACAGCGATTTAAGAGAAATGACGATAAAATTGCTGTTTTAAACTTACAAAAACATAGAAAAACGCTGTTTTCAACTATTAAAACTGATAAATTCATGTTTCTTTCGTTCGAAACGGCGATTTATGAGAAATGACGATAAAATTGCTGTTTTAAACTTGCAAAAACATAGAAAAACGCTGTTTTCAACTATTCAAACTGACAAATTTAAGTTTCTTCCGTGCGAAACGACGATTTATGAGAAATGACGATAAAATTGCTGTTTTAAACTTGCAAAAACATAGAAAAACGCTGTTTTCAACTATTCAAACTGATAAATTCATGTTTCTTTCGTGCGAAACGGCGATTTATGAGAAATGACGTTTAAATTGTTGTTTTAAACTTGCAAAAACATAAAAAAACGCTGTTTTCAACTATTCAAACTGACAAATTCATATTTCTTCCGTGCGAAACGGCGATTTATGAGAAATGACGATAAAATTTAACTTGCAAAAATATAGAAAAACGCTGTTTTCAACTATTCAAACTGACAAATTCATGTTTCTTCCGTGCAAACCGGCGATTTATGAGAAATGGCGATAAAATTGCTGTTTTAAACTTGAAAAAACATAGAAAAACGCTGTTTTCAACTATTCAAACTGATAAATTCATGTTTCTTTCTTTCGAAACGGTGGATTTTTGTGAAATCATGATAAAACTGCTGTTTTAAACTTAAAAACCAAGAAAACGCTGTTTTCAACAATCTAAACTGACGTTTTTAAAATGCTGTTTTAAACTTGCAAAAACATAGAAAACGCTCTTTTGAACTATGATGCTAAATTCATGTTTCTTTTGTGCGAAACGGCTATTTATGAGAAATGACGATAAAATTGCTGTTTTAAACTTGCAAAAACATAGAAAAACGCTGTTTTCAACTATTCAAACTGATAAATTCATGTTTCTTTCGTGCGAAACGGCGATTTATGAGAAATGACGTTTAAATTGTTGTTTTAAACTTGCAAAAACATAGAAAAACGCTGTTTTCAACAATTCAAACTGACAAATTCATGTTTCTTCCGCGCGAAACGGCGATTTATGAGAAATCACGATAAAATTTAACTTGCAAAAACATAGAAAAACGCTGTTTTCAACTATTCAAACTGACAAATTCATGTTTATTTCGTGCAAACCGGCGATTTATGAGAAATGACGATAAAATTGCTGTTTTAAACTTGAAAAAACATAGAAAAACGCTGTTTTTAACTATTCAATCTGATAAATTCATGTTTCTTTCTTTCAAAACGGTGGATTTTTGTGAAATCACGATAAAACTGCTGTTTTAAACTAACAAAACCAAGAAAACGCTGTTTTCAACAATCTAAACTGACGTATTTAAATGCTGTTTTAAACTTGCAAAAACATAGAAAACGCTGTTTTGAGCTATCCAAACTGACAAATTCATGTTTCTTTCGTGCGGAACGGCGATTTATGAGAAATGACGATAAGATTGCTGTTTTAAACTTGCAAAAACATAGAAAAACGCTGTTTTCAACTATTCAAACTGATAAATTCATGTTTCTTCCGTGCGAAACGCCAATTTACGAGATATGACGATAAAATAGTTGTTTTAAATTTGCAAAAACATAGAAAAACGCTGTTTTCAACTATTCAAACTGATAAATTGATGTTTCTTTCGTGCGAAATGGCGAATTTTGAGAAATGACGATAAAATTGCAGTATTAAACTTGCAAAAACATAGAAAAACGCTATTTTCAACTATTCAAACTGATACATTCATGTTTCTTTCGTGCGAAACGGCTATTTATGAGAAATGACGATAAAATTGCTGTTTTAAACTTGCAAAAACATAGAAAAACGCTGCTTTCAACTACTCAAACTGATAAATTCTTGTTTCTTCCGTGCGAAACGGCGATTTATGAGAAATGACGATAAAATTGCTGTTTTAAACTTGCAAAAACATAGAAAAACGCTGTTTTCAACTATTCAAACTGATAAATTCATGTTTCTTTCGTGCGAAGCGGCGATTTATGAGAAATGACGACAAAATTACTGTTTTAAACTTGCAAAAACATAGAAAAACGCTGTTGTAAACTATTCAAACTGATAAATTCATGTTTCTTTTGTTTGAAACGGTGGATTTTTGTGAAATCACGATAAAACTGCTGTTTTAAACTAGCAAAACCAAGAAAACGCTGTTTTCAACAATCTAAACTGACGTATTTAAAATGCTGTTTTAAACTTGCAAAAACATAGAAAACGCTCTTTTGAACTTATCCAAACTGACAAATCTATGTTTCTTCCGTGCAAACCGGCTATTTATGAGAAATGACGATAAAATTGCTGTTTTAAACTTGCAAAAACATAGAAAAACGCTGTTTTCAACTATTCAAACTGATAAATTCATGTTTCTTTCGTTGGAAACGGCGATTTATGAGAAATGACGATAAAATTGCTGTTTTAAACTTGCAAAAACATAGAAAAACGCTGTTTTCAACTATTCAAACTGACAAATTTATGTTTCTTCCGTGCGAAACGACGATTTATGAGAAATTTCGATAAAATTGCTGTTTAAAACTTGCAAAAACATAGAAAAACGTTGTTTTCAACTATTCAAACTGATAAATTCATGTTTCTTTCGTGCGAAACGGCGATTTATGAGAAATGACGTTTAAATTGTTGTTTTAAACTTGAAAAAACATAGAAAAACGCTGTTTTCAACTATTTAAACTGACAAATTCATGTTTCTTCCGTGCGAAACGGCGATTTATGAGAAATGACGATAAAATTTAACTTGCAAAAACATAGAAAAACGCTGTTTTCAACTATTCAAACTGACAAATTCATGTTTCTTCCGTGCAAACCGGCGATTTATGAGAAATGACGATAAAATTGCTGTTTTAAACTTGAAAAAACATAGAAAACGCTGTTTTCAACTATTCAAACTGATAAATTCATGTTTCTTTCTTTCGAAACGGTGGATTTTTGTGAAATCACGATAAAACTGCTGTTTTAAACTAACAAAACCAAGAAAACGCTGTTTTCAACAATCTAAACTGACGTATTTAAAATGCTGTTTTAAACTTGCAAAAACATAGAAAACGCTCTTTTGAACTATGATGCTAAATTCATGTTTCTTTTGTGCGAAACGGCTATTTAAGAGAAATGACGATAAAATTGCTGTTTTAAACTTGCAAAAACATAGAAAAACGCTGTTTTCAACTATTCAAACTGATAAATTCATGTTTCTTTCGTGCGAAACGGCGATTTATGAGAAATGACGTTTAAATTGTTGTTTTAAACTTGCGAAAACATAGAAAAACGCTGTTTTCAACTATTCAAACTGACAAATTCATGTTTCTTCCGCGCGAAACGGCGATTTATGAGAAATCACGATAAAATTTAACTTGCAAAAACATAGAAAAACGCTGTTTTCAACTATTCAAACTGACAAATTCATGTTTATTCCGTGCAAACCGGCGATTTATGAGAAATGACGTTAAAATTGCTGTTTTAAACTTGAAAAAACATAGAAAAACGCTGTTTTCAACTATTCAAACTGATAAATTCATGTTTCTTTCTTTCAAAACGGTGGATTTTTGTGAAATCACGATAAAACTGCTGTTTTAAACTAACAAAACCAAGAAAACGCTGTTTTCAACAATCTAAACTGACGTATTTAAATGCTGTTTTAAACTTGCAAAAACATAGAAAACGCTGTTTTGAACTATCCAAACTGACAAATTCATGTTTCTTTCGTGCGGAACGGCGATTTATGAGAAATGACGATAAGATTGCTGTTTTAAACTTGCAAAAACATAGAAAAACGCTGTTTTCAACTATTCAAACTGATAAATTCATGTTTCTTCCGTGCGAAACGGCAATTTACGAGATATGACGATAAAATAGTTATTTTAAATTTGCAAAAACATAGAAAAACGCTGTTTTCAACTATTCAAACTGATAAAATAGATGTTTCTTTCGTGCGAAATGGCGAATTTTGAAAAATGACGATAAAATTGCAGTTTTTAACTTGCAAAAACAAAGAAAAACGCTATTTTCAACTATTCAAACTGATAAATTCATGTTTCTTTCGTGCGAAACGGCTAATTATGAGAAACGACGATAAAATTGCTGTTTTAAACTTGCAAAAACATAGAAAAACGCTGTTGTAAACTATTCAAACTGATAAATTCATGTTTCTTTTGTTTGAAACGGTGGATTTTTGTGAAATCACGATAAAACTGCTGTTTTAAACTAGCAAAACCAAGAAAACGCTGTTTTCAACAATCTAAACTGACGTATTTAAAATGCTGTTTTAAACTTGCAAAAACATAGAACACGCTCTTTTGAACTTATCCAAACTGACAAATTTATGTTTCTTCCGTGCAAACCGGCGATTTATGAGAAATGACGATAAAATTGCTGTTATAAACTTGAAAAAACATAGAAAAACGCTGATTTCAACTATTCAAACTGATAAATTCATGTTTCTTTCGTGAGAAACAGCGATTTAAGAGAAATGACGATAAAATTGCTGTTTTAAACTTGCAAAAACATAGAAAAACGCTTTTTTCAACTATTCAAACTGATAAATTTATGTTTCTTTCCTTCGAAACGGTGATTTATGAGAAATGACGATAAAATTGCTGTTTTAAACTTGCAAAAACATAGAAAAACGTTGTTTTTAACTATTCATACTGACAAATTTATGTTTCTTCCGTGCGAAACGACGATTTATGAGAAATGACGATAAAATTGCTGTTTTAAACTTGCAAAAACATAGAAAAACGCTGTTTTCAATTATTAAAACTGATAAATTCATGTTTCTTCCGTGCGAAACGGATATTTACGAGAAATGACGATAAAATTGCTGTTTTAAACTTGCAAAAACATAGAAAAACGCTGTTTTCAACTATTCAAACTGATTAATTGATGTTTCTTTCGTGCGAAATGGCGAATTTTGAGAAATGACGATAAAATTGCAGTTTTAAAATTGCAAAAACATAGAAAAACGCTATTTTCAACTATTCAAACTGATAAATTCATGTTTCTTTCGTGCGAAACGGCTATTTATGAGAAATGACGATAAAATTGCTGTTTTAAACTTGCAAAAACATAGAAAAACGCTGCTTTCAACTATTCAAACTGATAAATTCTTGTTTCTTCCGTGCGAAACGGCGATTTATGAGAAATGACGATAAAATTGCTGTTTTAAACTTGCAAAAACATAGAAAAACGCTGTTTTCAACTATTCAAACTGTCAAATTCATGTTTCTTCCGTGCAAATTGGCGATTTATGAGAAATGACGATAAAATTGCTGTTTTAAACTTGCAAAAACATAGAAAAACGCTGTTTTCAACTATTCAAACCGTCAAATTCATGTTTCTTCCGTGCGAAACGGCGATTTATGAGAAATGACGATAAAATTGCTGTTTTAAACTTGCAAAAACATAGAAAAACGCTGTTTTCAACTATTTAAACTGATAAATTCATGTTTCTTTCGTGCGAAACGGCGATTTATGAGAAATGAAGATGAAATTGCTGTTTTAAACTTGCAAAAACATAGAAGAACGCTACAATCTAAACTGACGTATTTAAATGCTGTTTTAAACTTGCAAAAACATAGAAAAACGCTATTTTCAACTATTCAAACTGATAAATTCATGTTTCTTTCGTGCGAAACGGCTATTTATGAGAAATGACGATAAAATTGCTGTTTTAAACTTGCAAAAACATAGAAGAACGCTGTTTTCAACTATTCAAACTGATAAATTCATGTTTCTTTCGTTCGAAACGGTGCATTTTTGTGAAATCACGATAAAACTGCTGTTTTAAACTAGCCAAACCAAGAAAACGCTGGTTTCAACAATCTAAACTGACGTATTTAAATGCTGTTTTAAACTTGAAAAACATAGAAAAACGCTATTTTCAACTATTCAAACTGATACATTCATGTTTATTTCGTGCGAAACGGCTATTTATGAGAAATGACGATAAAATTGCTGTTTTAAACTTGCAAAAACATAGAAAAACGCTGTTGTCAACTATTTAAACTGATAAATTCATGTTTCTTTTGTTCGAAACGGTGGATTTTTGTGAAATCACGATAAAACTGCTGTTTTAAACTAGCAAAACCAAGAAAACGCTGTTTTCAACAATCTAAACTGACGTATTTAAAATGCTGTTTTAAACTTGCAAAAACATAGAACACGCTCTTTTGAACTTATCCAAACTGACAAATTTATGTTTCTTCCGTGCAAACCGGCGATTTATGAGAAATGACGATAAAATTGCTGTTATAAACTTGAAAAAACATAGAAAAACGCTGTTTTCAACTATTCAAACTGATAAATTTATGTTTCTTCCGTGCGAAACGACGATTTATGAGAAATGACGATAAAATTGCTGTTTTAAACTTGCAAAAACATAGAAAAACGCTGTTTTCAATTATTAAAACTGATAAATTCATGTTTCTTCCGTGCGAAACGGCGATTTATGAGAAATGACGATAAAATTGCTGTTTTAAACTTGCAAAAACATAGAAAAACGCTGTTTTCAACTATTCAAACTGATAAATTGATGTTTCTTTCGTGCGAAATGGCGAATTTTGAGAAATGACGATAAAATTGCAGTTTTAAAATTGCAAAAACATAGAAAAACGCTATTTTCAACTATTCAAACTGACAAATTCATGTTTCTTCCGTGCGAAACGGCGATTTATGAGAAATGACGATAAAATTGCTGTTTTAAACTTGCAAAAACATAGAAAAACGCTGTTTTCAACTATTCAAACTGACAAATTCATGTTTCTTCCGTGCAAAACGGCGATTTATGAGAAATGACGATAAAATTGCTGTTTTAAACTTGCAAAAACATAGAAAAACGCTGTTTTCAACTATTCAAACTGATAAATCCATGTTTCTTTCGTCCGAAACGGCGATTTATGAGAAATGACGATTAAATAGCTGTTTTAAACTTGCAAAAACATAGAAGAACGCTGTTTTTAACTATTCAAACTGATAAATTCATGTTTCCTTCGTTCGAAACGGTGCATTTTTGTGAAATCACGATAAAACTGCTGTTTTAAACTAGCCAAACCAAGAAAACGCTGGTTTCAACAATCTAAACTGACGTATTTAAATGCTGTTTTAAACTTGCAAAAACATAGAAAAACGCTATTTTCAACTATTCAAACTGATAAATTCATGTTTCTTTCGTGCGAAACGGCTATTTATGAGAATTGACGATAAAATTGCTGTTTTAAACTTGCAAAAACATAGAAGAACGCTGTTTTCAACTATTCAAACTGATAAATTCATGTTTCTTTCGTTCGAAACGGTGCATTTTTGTGAAATCACGATAAAACTGCTGTTTTAAACTAGCCAAACCAAGAAAACGCTGGTTTCAACAATCTAAACTGACGTATTTAAATGTTGTTTTAAACTTGCAAAAACATAGAAAAACGCTATTTTCAACTATTCAAACTGATAAATTCATGTTTCTTTCGTGCGAAACGGCTATTTATGAGAAATGACGATAAAATTGCTGTTTTAAACTTGCAAAAACATAGAAAAACGCTGTTGTCAACTATTTAAACTGATAAATTCATGTTTCTTTTGTTCGAAACGGTGGATTTTTGTGAAATCACGATAAAACTGCTGTTTTAAACTAGCAAAACCAAGAAAACGCTGTTTTCAACAATCTAAACTGACGTATTTAAAATGCTGTTTTAAACTTGCAAAAACATAGAACACGCTCTTTTGAACTTATCCAAACTGACAAATTTATGTTTCTTCCGTGCAAACCGGCGATTTATGAGAAATGACGATAAAATTGCTGTTATAAACTTGAAAAAACATAGAAAAACGCTGTTTTAAACTATTCAAACTGATAAATTCATGTTTTTTTCGTGAGAAACAGCGATTTAAGAGAAATGACGATAAAATTGCTGTTTTAAACTTGCAAAAACATAGAAAAACGCTTTTTTCAACTATTCAAACTGATCAATTCATGTTTCTTTCCTTCGAAACGGTGATTTATGAGAAATGACGATAAAATTGCTGTTTTAAACTTGCAAAAACATAGAAAAACGCTGTTTTCAACTATTCAAACTGATAAATCCATGTTTCTTTCGTCCGAAACGGCGATTTATGAGAAATGACGATTAAATAGCTGTTTTAAACTTGCAAAAACATAGAAGAACGCTGTTTTTAACTATTCAAACTGATAAATTCATGTTTCTTTCGTTCGAAACGGTGCATTTTTGTGAAATCACGATAAAACTGCTGTTTTAAACTAGCCAAACCAAGAAAACGCTGGTTTCAACAATCTAAACTGACGTATTTAAATGCTGTTTTAAACTTGCAAAAACATAGAAAAACGCTATTTTCAACTATTCAAACTGATAAATTCATGTTTCTTTCGTGCGAAACGGCTATTTATGAGAAATGACGATAAAATTGCTGTTTTAAACTTGCAAAAACATAGAAGAACGCAGTTTTCAACTATTCAAACTGATAAATTCATGTTTCTTTCGTTCGAAACGGAGCATTTTTGTGAAATCACTATAAAACTGCTGTTTTAAACTAGCCAAACCAAGAAAACGCTGGTTTCAACAATCTAAACTGACGTATTTAAATGCTGTTTTAAACTTGCAAAAACATAGAAAAACGCTATTTTCAACTATTCAAACTGATAAATTCATGTTTCTTTCGTGCGAAACGGCTATTTATGAGAAATGACGATAAAATTGCTGTTTTAAACTTGCAAAAACATAGAAAAACGCTGTTGTCAACTATTTAAACTGATAAATTCATGTTTCTTTTGTTCGAAACGGTGGATTTTTGTGAAATCACGATAAAACTGCTGTTTTAAACTAGCAAAACCAAGAAAACGCTGTTTTCAACAATCTAAACTGACGTATTTAAAATGCTGTTTCAAACTTGCAAAAAACACGCTCTTTTGAACTTATCCAAACTGACAAATTTATGTTTCTTCCGTGCAAACCGGCGATTTATGAGAAATGACGATAAAATTGCTGTTATAAACTTGAAAAAACATAGAAAAACTGCTGTTTTAAACTAGCCAAACCAAGAAAACGCTGGTTTCAACAATCTAAACTGACGTATTTAAATGCTGTTTTAAACTTGCAAAAACATAGAAAAACGCTATTTTCAACTATTCAAACTGATAAATTCATGTTTCTTTCGTGCGAAACGGCTATTTATGAGAAATGACGATAAAATTGCTGTTTTAAACTTGCAAAAACATAGAAAAACGCTGTTTTTAACTATTCAAACTGATAAATTCATGTTTCCTTCGTTCGAAACGGTGCATTTTTGTGAAATCACGATAAAACTGCTGTTTTAAACTAGCCAAACCAAGAAAACGCTGGTTTCAACAATCTAAACTGACGTATTTAAATGCTGTTTTAAACTTGCAAAAACATAGAAAAACGCTATTTTCAACTATTCAAACTGATAAATTCATGTTTCTTTCGTGCGAAACGGCTATTTATGAGAATTGACGATAAAATTGCTGTTTTAAACTTGCAAAAACATAGAAGAACGCTGTTTTCAACTATTCAAACTGATAAATTCATGTTTCTTTCGTTCGAAACGGTGCATTTTTGTGAAATCACGATAAAACTGCTGTTTTAAACTAGCCAAACCAAGAAAACGCTGGTTTCAACAATCTAAACTGACGTATTTAAATGTTGTTTTAAACTTGCAAAAACATAGAAAAACGCTATTTTCAACTATTCAAACTGATAAATTCATGTTTCTTTCGTGCGAAACGGCTATTTATGAGAAATGACGATAAAATTGCTGTTTTAAACTTGCAAAAACATAGAAAAACGCTGTTGTCAACTATTTAAACTGATAAATTCATGTTTCTTTTGTTCGAAACGGTGGATTTTTGTGAAATCACGATAAAATTGCTGTTTTAAACTTGCAAAAACATAGAAAAACGCTGTTTTCAACTATTCAAACTGATAAATCCATGTTTCTTTCGTCCGAAACGGTGATTTATGAGAAATGACGATTAAATAGCTGTTTTAAACTTGCAAAAACATAGAAGAACGCTGTTTTTAACTATTCAAACTGATAAATTCATGTTTCTTTCGTTCGAAACGGTGCATTTTTGTGAAATCACGATAAAACTGCTGTTTTAAACTAGCCAAACCAAGAAAACGCTGGTTTCAACAATCTAAACTGACGTATTTAAATGCTGTTTTAAACTTGCAAAAACATAGAAAAACGCTATTTTCAACTATTCAAACTGATAAATTCATGTTTCTTTCGTGCGAAACGGCTATTTATGAGAAATGACGATAAAATTGCTGTTTTAAACTTGCAAAAACATAGAAGAACGCAGTTTTCAACTATTCAAACTGATAAATTCATGTTTCTTTCGTTCGAAACGGTGCATTTTTGTGAAATCACTATAAAACTGCTGTTTTAAACTAGCCAAACCAAGAAAACGCTGGTTTCAACAATCTAAACTGACGTATTTAAATGCTGTTTTAAACTTGCAAAAACATAGAAAAACGCTATTTTCAACTATTCAAACTGATAAATTCATGTTTCTTTCGTGCGAAACGGCTATTTATGAGAAATGACGATAAAATTGCTGTTTTAAACTTGCAAAAACATAGAAAAACGCTGTTGTCAACTATTTAAACTGATAAATTCATGTTTCTTTTGTTCGAAACGGTGGATTTTTGTGAAATCACGATAAAACTGCTGTTTTAAACTAGCAAAACCAAGAAAACGCTGTTTTCAACAATCTAAACTGACGTATTTAAAATGCTGTTTCAAACTTGCAAAAAACACGCTCTTTTGAACTTATCCAAACTGACAAATTTATGTTTCTTCCGTGCAAACCGGCGATTTATGAGAAATGACGATAAAATTGCTGTTATAAACTTGAAAAAACATAGAAAAACTGCTGTTTTAAACTAGCCAAACCAAGAAAACGCTGGTTTCAACAATCTAAACTGACGTATTTAAATGCTGTTTTAAACTTGCAAAAACATAGAAAAACGCTATTTTCAACTATTCAAACTGATAAATTCATGTTTCTTTCGTGCGAAACGGCTATTTATGAGAAATGACGATAAAATTGCTGTTTTAAACTTGCAAAAACATAGAAGAACGCTGTTTTTAACTATTCAAACTGATAAATTCATGTTTCCTTCGTTCGAAACGGTGCATTTTTGTGAAATCACGATAAAACTGCTGTTTTAAACTAGCCAAACCAAGAAAACGCTGGTTTCAACAATCTAAACTGACGTATTTAAATGCTGTTTTAAACTTGCAAAAACATAGAAAAACGCTATTTTCAATTATTAAAACTGATAAATTTATGTTTCTTCCGTGCGAAACGGCGATTTACGAGAAATGACGATAAAATTGCTGTTTTAAACTTGCAAAAACATAGAAAAACGCTGTTTTCAACTATTCAAACTGATAAATTGATGTTTCTTTCGTGCGAAATGGCGAATTTTGAGAAATGACGATAAAATTGCAGTTTTAAAATTGCAAAAACATAGAAAAACGCTATTTTCAACTATTCAAACTGATAAATTCATGTTTCTTTCGTGCGAAACGGCTATTTATGAGAAATGACGATAAAATTGCTGTTTTAAACTTGCAAAAACATAGAAAAACGCTGCTTTCAACTATTCAAACTGATAAATTCTTGTTTCTTCCGTGCGAAACGGCGATTTATGAGAAATGACGATAAAATTGCTGTTTTAAACTTGCAAAAACATAGAAAAACGCTGTTTTCAACTATTCAAACTGTCAAATTCATGTTTCTTCCGTGCGAAACGGCGATTTATGAGAAATGACGATAAAATTGCTGTTTTAAACTTGCAAAAACATAGAAAAACGCTGTTTTCAACTATTTAAACTGATAAATTCATGTTTCTTCCGTGCGAAACGGCGATTTATGAGAAATGAAGATGAAATTGCTGTTTTAAACTTGCAAAAACATAGAAGAACGCTGTTTTCAACTATTCAAACTGATAAATTCATGTTTCTTTCGTTCGAAACGGTGCATTTTTGTGAAATCACGATAAAACTGCTGTTTTAAACTAGCCAAACCAAGAAAACGCTGGTTTCAACAATCTAAACTGACGTATTTAAATGCTGTTTTAAACTTGCAAAAACATAGAAAAACGCTATTTTCAACTATTCAAACTGATAAATTCATGTTTCTTTCGTGCGAAACGGCTATTTATGAGAAATGACGATAAAATTGCTGTTTTAAACTTACAAAAACATAGAAAAACGCTGTTTTCAACTATTCAAACTGATAAATTCATGTTTCTTTCTTTCGAAACGGTGGATTTCTATGAAATCACGATAAAACTGCTGTTTTAAACTAGGCAAAACAAGAAAACGCTGGTATCAACAATCTAAACTGACGTATTTAAATGCTGTTTTAAACTTGCAAAAACATAGAAAAACGCTATTTTCAACTATTCAATCTGATAAATTCATGTTTCTTTCGTGCGAAACGGCTATTTATGAGAAATGACGATAAAATTGCTGTTTTAAACTTGCAAAAACATAGAAAAACGCTTTTATTACAACTATTCAAACTGATAAATTCATGTTTCTTTCGTGCGAAACGGCGATTTATGAAAAATGACGATAAAATTGCTGTTTTAAACTTGCAAAAACATAGAAAAACGCTGTTGTCAACTATTCAAACTGATAAATTCATGTTTCTTCCGTGCGAAACGGCGATTTATGAGAAATGACGATAAAATTGCTGTTTTAAACTTGCAAAAACATAGAAAAACGCTGTTTTCAACTATTCAAACTGTCAAATTCATGTTTCTTCCGTGCGAAACAGCGATTTATGAGAAATGACGATAAAATTGCTGTTTTAAACTTGCAAAAACATAGAAAAACGCTGTTTTCAACTATTCAAACTGAGAAATTCATGTTTCTTTCGTGCGAAACGGCGATTTATGAGAAATGAAGATGAAATTGCTGTTTTAAACTTGCAAAAACATAGAAAAACGCTGTTTTCAACTATTCAAACTGACAAATTCATGTTTCTTCCGTGCGAAACGGCGATTTATGAGAAATGACGATAAAATTGCTGTTTTAAACTTGCAAAAACATAGAAAAACGCTGTTTTCAACTATTCAAAATGATAAATCCATGTTTCTTTCGTCCGAAACGGCGATTTATGAGAAATGACGATTAAATTGCTGTTTTAAACTTGCAAAAACATAGAAGAACGCTGTTTTTAACTATTCAAACTGATAAATTCATGTTTCTTTCGTTCGAAACGGTGCATTTTTGTGAAATCACGATAAAACTGCTGTTTTAAACTAGCCAAACCAAGAAAACGCTGGTTTCAACAATCTAAACTGACGTATTTAAATGCTGTTTTAAACTTGCAAAAACATAGAAAAACGCTATTTTCAACTATTCAAACTGATAAATTCATGTTTCTTTCGTGCGAAACGGCTATTTATGAGAATTGACGATAAAATTGCTGTTTTAAACTTGCAAAAACATAGAAGAACGCTGTTTTCAACTATTCAAACTGATAAATTCATGTTTCTTTCGTTCGAAACGGTGCATTTTTGTGAAATCACGATAAAACTGCTGTTTTAAACTAGCCAAACCAAGAAAACGCTGGTTTCAACAATCTAAACTGACGTATTTAAATGTTGTTTTAAACTTGCAAAAACATAGAAAAACGCTATTTTCAACTATTCAAACTGATAAATTCATGTTTCTTTCGTGCGAAACGGCTATTTATGAGAAATGACGATAAAATTGCTGTTTTAAACTTGCAAAAACATAGAAAAACGCTGTTGTCAACTATTTAAACTGATAAATTCATGTTTCTTTTGTTCGAAACGGTGGATTTTTGTGAAATCACGATAAAACTGCTGTTTTAAACTAGCAAAACCAAGAAAACGCTGTTTTCAACAATCTAAACTGACGTATTTAAAATGCTGTTTTAAACTTGCAAAAACATAGAACACGCTCTTTTGAACTTATCCAAACTGACAAATTTATGTTTCTTCCGTGCAAACCGGCGATTTGAGAGAAATGACGATAAAATTGCTGTTATAAACTTGAAAAAACATAGAAAAACGCTGTTTTCAACTATTCAAACTGATAAATTCATGTTTCTTTCGTGAGAAACAGCGATTTAAGAGAAATGACGATAAAATTGCTGTTTTAAACTTGCAAAAACATAGAAAAACGCTTTTTTCAACTATTCAAACTGATAAATTCATGTTTCTTTCCTTCGAAACGGTGATTTATGAGAAATGACGATAAAATTGCTGTTTTAAACTTGCAAAAACATAGAAAAACGCTGTTTTTAACTATTCATACTGACAAATTTATGTTTCTTCCGTGCGAAACGACGATTAATGAGAAATGACGATAAAATTGCTGTTTTAAACTTGCAAAAACATAGAAAAACGCTGTTTTCAATTATTAAAACTGATAAATTCATGTTTCTTCCGTGCGAAACGGCGATTTACGAGAAATGACGATAAAATTGCTGTTTTAAACTTGCAAAAACATAGAAAAACGCTGTTTTCAACTATTCAAACTGATAAATTGATGTTTCTTTCGTGCGAAATGGCGAATTTTGAGAAATGACGATAAAATTGCAGTTTTAAACTTGCAAAAACATAGAAAAACGCTATTTTCAACTATTCAAACTGATAAATTCATGTTTCTTTCGTGCGAAACGGCTATTTATGAGAAATGACGATAAAATTGCTGTTTTAAACTTGCAAAAACATAGAAAAACGCTGCTTTCAACTATTCAAACTGATAAATTCTTGTTTCTTCCGTGCGAAACGGCGATTTATGAGAAATGACGATAAAATTGCTGTTTTAAACTTGCAAAAACAAAGAAAAACTCTGTTTCCAACTATTCAAACTGTCAAATTCATGTTTCTTCCGTGCGAAACGGCGATTTATGAGAAATGACGATAAAATTGCTGTTTTAAACTTGCAAAAACATAGAAAAACGCTGTTTTCAACTATTCAAACTGATAAATTCATGTTTCTTTCGTGCGAAACGGCGATTTATGAGAAATGAATATGAAATTGCTGTTTTAAACTTGCAAAAACATAGAAGAACGCTGTTTTCAACTATTCAACTGATAAATTCATGTTTCTTTCGTTCGAAACGGTGCATTTTTGTGACATCACGATTAAACTGCTGTTTTAAACATGCAAAAACATAGAAAACGCTGTTTTGAACTATCCAAACTGACAAATTCATGTTTCTTTCGTGCGAAACGGCGATTTATGAGAAATGAAGATGAAATTGCTGTTTTAAACTTGCAAAAACATAGAAAAACGCTGTTTTCAACTATTCAAACTGACAAATTCATGTTTCTTCCGTGCGAAACGGCGATTTATGAGAAATGACGATAAAATTGCTGTTTTAAACTTGCAAAAACATAGAAAAACGCTGTTTTCAACTATTCAAAATGATAAATCCATGTTTCTTTCGTCCGAAACGGCGATTTATGAGAAATGACGATTAAATTGCTGTTTTAAACTTGCAAAAACATAGAAGAACGCTGTTTTTAACTATTCAAACTGATAAATTCATGTTTCTTTCGTTCGAAACGGTGCATTTTTGTGAAATCACGATAAAACTGCTGTTTTAAACTAGCCAAACCAAGAAAACGCTGGTTTCAACAATCTAAACTGACGTATTTAAATGCTGTTTTAAACTTGCAAAAACATAGAAAAACGCTATTTTCAACTATTCAAACTGATAAATTCATGTTTCTTTCGTGCGAAACGGCTATTTATGAGAATTGACGATAAAATTGCTGTTTTAAACTTGCAAAAACATAGAAGAACGCTGTTTTCAACTATTCAAACTGATAAATTCATGTTTCTTTCGTTCGAAACGGTGCATTTTTGTGAAATCACGATAAAACTGCTGTTTTAAACTAGCCAAACCAAGAAAACGCTGGTTTCAACAATCTAAACTGACGTATTTAAATGTTGTTTTAAACTTGCAAAAACATAGAAAAACGCTATTTTCAACTATTCAAACTGATAAATTCATGTTTCTTTCGTGCGAAACGGCTATTTATGAGAAATGACGATAAAATTGCTGTTTTAAACTTGCAAAAACATAGAAAAACGCTGTTGTCAACTATTTAAACTGATAAATTCATGTTTCTTTTGTTCGAAACGGTGGATTTTTGTGAAATCACGATAAAACTGCTGTTTTAAACTAGCAAAACCAAGAAAACGCTGTTTTCAACAATCTAAACTGACGTATTTAAAATGCTGTTTTAAACTTGCAAAAACATAGAACACGCTCTTTTGAACTTATCCAAACTGACAAATTTATGTTTCTTCCGTGCAAACCGGCGATTTATGAGAAATGACGATAAAATTGCTGTTATAAACTTGAAAAAACATAGAAAAACGCTGTTTTCAACTATTCAAACTGATAAATTCATGTTTCTTTCGTGAGAAACAGCGATTTAAGAGAAATGACGATAAAATTGCTGTTTTAAACTTGCAAAAACATAGAAAAACGCTTTTTTCAACTATTCAAACTGATAAATTCATGTTTCTTTCCTTCGAAACGGTGATTTATGAGAAATGACGATAAAATTGCTGTTTTAAACTTGCAAAAACATAGAAAAACGCTGTTTTTAACTATTCATACTGACAAATTTATGTTTCTTCCGTGCGAAACGACGATTAATGAGAAATGACGATAAAATTGCTGTTTTAAACTTGCAAAAACATAGAAAAACGCTGTTTTCAATTATTAAAACTGATAAATTCATGTTTCTTCCGTGCGAAACGGCGATTTACGAGAAATGACGATAAAATTGCTGTTTTAAACTTGCAAAAACATAGAAAAACGCTGTTTTCAACTATTCAAACTGATAAATTGATGTTTCTTTCGTGCGAAATGGCGAATTTTGAGAAATGACGATAAAATTGCAGTTTTAAACTTGCAAAAACATAGAAAAACGCTATTTTCAACTATTCAAACTGATAAATTCATGTTTCTTTCGTGCGAAACGGCTATTTATGAGAAATGACGATAAAATTGCTGTTTTAAACTTGCAAAAACATAGAAAAACGCTGCTTTCAACTATTCAAACTGATAAATTCTTGTTTCTTCCGTGCGAAACGGCGATTTATGAGAAATGACGATAAAATTGCTGTTTTAAACTTGCAAAAACAAAGAAAAACTCTGTTTCCAACTATTCAAACTGTCAAATTCATGTTTCTTCCGTGCGAAACGGCGATTTATGAGAAATGACGATAAAATTGCTGTTTTAAACTTGCAAAAACATAGAAAAACGCTGTTTTCAACTATTCAAACTGATAAATTCATGTTTCTTTCGTGCGAAACGGCGATTTATGAGAAATGAATATGAAATTGCTGTTTTAAACTTGCAAAAACATAGAAGAACGCTGTTTTCAACTATTCAACTGATAAATTCATGTTTCTTTCGTTCGAAACGGTGCATTTTTGTGACATCACGATTAAACTGCTGTTTTAAACATGCAAAAACATAGAAAACGCTGTTTTGAACTATCCAAACTGACAAATTCATGTTTCTTTCGTGCGAAACGGCGATTTATAAGAAATGACGATAAGATTGCTGTTTTAAACTTGCAAAGACATAGAAAAACGCTGTTTTCAACTATTCAAACTGATAAATTCATGTTTCTTCCGTGCGAAACGGCGATTTATGAGAAATGACGATAAAATTGCTGTTTTAAACTTGCAAATACATAGAAACACGCTGTTTTTAACTATTCAAACTGATAAATTCATGTTTCTCTCGTTCAAAACGGTGGATTTTTGTGAAATCACGATAAAACTGCTGTTTTAAACTAGCAAAACCAAGAAAACGCTGTTTTCAACAATCTAAACTGACGTATTTAAAATGCTGTTTTAAACTTGCAAAAACATAGAACACGCTCTTTTGAACTTATCCAAACTGACAAATTTATGTTTCTTCCGTGCAAACCGGCGATTTATGAGAAATGACGATAAAATTGCTGTTATAAACTTGAAAAAACATAGAAAAACGCTGTTTTCAACTATTCAAACTGATAAATTCATGTTTCTTTCGTGAGAAACAGCGATTTAAGAGAAATGACGATAAAATTGCTGTTTTAAACTTGCAAAAACATAGAAAAACGCTTTTTTCAACTATTCAAACTGATAAATTCATGTTTCTTTCCTTCGAAACGGTGATTTATGAGAAATGACGATAAAATTGCTGTTTTAAACTTGCAAAAACATAGAAAAACGCTGTTTTTAACTATTCATACTGACAAATTTATGTTTCTTCCGTGCGAAACGACGATTAATGAGAAATGACGATAAAATTGCTGTTTTAAACTTGCAAAAACATAGAAAAACGCTGTTTTCAATTATTAAAACTGATAAATTCATGTTTCTTCCGTGCGAAACGGCGATTTACGAGAAATGACGATAAAATTGCTGTTTTAAACTTGCAAAAACATAGAAAAACGCTGTTTTCAACTATTCAAACTGATAAATTGATGTTTCTTTCGTGCGAAATGGCGAATTTTGAGAAATGACGATAAAATTGCAGTTTTAAACTTGCAAAAACATAGAAAAACGCTATTTTCAACTATTCAAACTGATAAATTCATGTTTCTTTCGTGCGAAACGGCTATTTATGAGAAATGACGATAAAATTGCTGTTTTAAACTTGCAAAAACATAGAAAAACGCTGCTTTCAACTATTCAAACTGATAAATTCTTGTTTCTTCCGTGCGAAACGGCGATTTATGAGAAATGACGATAAAATTGCTGTTTTAAACTTGCAAAAACAAAGAAAAACTCTGTTTCCAACTATTCAAACTGTCAAATTCATGTTTCTTCCGTGCGAAACGGCGATTTATGAGAAATGACGATAAAATTGCTGTTTTAAACTTGCAAAAACATAGAAAAACGCTGTTTTCAACTATTCAAACTGATAAATTCATGTTTCTTTCGTGCGAAACGGCGATTTATGAGAAATGAATATGAAATTGCTGTTTTAAACTTGCAAAAACATAGAAGAACGCTGTTTTCAACTATTCAACTGATAAATTCATGTTTCTTTCGTTCGAAACGGTGCATTTTTGTGACATCACGATTAAACTGCTGTTTTAAACATGCAAAAACATAGAAAACGCTGTTTTGAACTATCCAAACTGACAAATTCATGTTTCTTTCGTGCGAAACGGCGATTTATAAGAAATGACGATAAGATTGCTGTTTTAAACTTGCAAAGACATAGAAAAACGCTGTTTTCAACTATTCAAACTGATAAATTCATGTTTCTTCCGTGCGAAACGGCGATTTATGAGAAATGACGATAAAATTGCTGTTTTAAACTTGCAAATACATAGAAACACGCTGTTTTTAACTATTCAAACTGATAAATTCATGTTTCTCTCGTTCAAAACGGTGGATTTTTGTGAAATCACGATAAAACTGCTGTTTAAACTAGCAAAACCAAGAAAACGCTGTTTTCAACAATCTAAACTGACGTATTTAAAATGCTGTTTTAAACTTGCAAAAACATAGAAAACGCTCTTTTGAACTATGATGCTAAATTCATGTTTCTTTTGTGCGAAACGGCGATTTATGAGAAATGACGATAAAATTGCAGTTTTAAACTTGCAAAAACTTAGAAAAACGCTGTTTTCAACTATTCAAACTGATAAATTCATGTTTCTTTCGTGCGAAACGGCGATTTATGAGAAATGAAGATGAAATTGCTGTTTTAAACTTGCAAAAACATAGAAAAACGCTGTTTTCAACTATTCAAACTGATAAATTCATGTTTCTTTTGTGCGAAACGACGATTTATGAGAAATGACGATAAGATTGCTGTTAAGTAGGTTAGTAACTTTTTATATTGTAATATTTAAGTTGGTATTGATCAACCTGACACGCGCGATTGCCGCGAGGTGGTTGTCTGCATATTTTGGTTATTTGTTGGTAATCATAATTTTGTTCTTTTGTTATTGTTAAAAACGTTAACAATAAACTATAATAATATCAAAGAGAATATTATTTAAAACATGGTGTCAGGTGAAAAATAAAAACAACGTTAGTAAGTGAAGCTAACCAAGAAATATCTACTATTTCAACTTTTTGAGGTTACATCCACACGTGCTCACAGAAAAAATGGATTTTAAACCGCCCAAAGGATTAGAGCTAACAGGAGATTTGTCTGTCAATTGGAAAATATTTAAACAAAAGTTTGATATATTCATAGAAGCAAATGAATATGGAAGAAAGCCAGATTCTGTAAAAATAGCTATGTTCTTAAATTCACTAGGTGATGAAAGTTTACAACTCTATAATACTTTTAAATTGCCTGAAGAAGATCAGAAAAGTTACAATAAAGTAATTGACGCCTTTGAGACATATTTTACGCCGAGAAAAAATACAGTGTACAACCGATACAATTTTTTTAAAAGATTTCAAGCAGAAGGTGAAACATTTGATCATTTTCACACAGATCTTAAGAAGTTGGCACAGTTATGTGAATTTGGTGACCAAGAAGAATCACTAATAAGAGATAGAATAATAATTGGTTGTAAAGATGTTAGTCTTCAAGAAAGATTACTCAGAGATTCAGATTTAACACTGAAGAAAACGATAGAATTTTGTCGTGCGTATGAAATCAGCAAACTGCAGGCGAAAACATTGCAAGAAACTATTGATGAACAAAACTCAGTAGATAGACTGAAAGAAGAAAAGAAAGACAGTGCAGTATTTTTGTGCAAAAAGTGTAATCAAAGACATAAATATAAAGAATGTAAAGCATATGGAAAAACTTGTTTTAAATGCGGTAAGCTAAATCATTTTGAAAGTGCATGTAAAAATAAATCCGGAAAATTAAATAAAATGAATATGAGTGCAAAGCAATATTATAAAAAGCGTGAAGTTAAAGAATTGACAAATAATTGTGATAGTGATGAAACCAGTGATAGTCTTACGGTTGATCAAATAAAATGCAACCAAAATAACACAAATAAAAGACAATGGTGGCAAAAAATAAAAATAAATGAACAGATTGTTTCGTTTAAAATTGATACGGGTGCGGATATAAATGTATTGCCATATAATATTTATTTAAAAGTTTGCCCAGAAATTCAAATTCAAAGTAATAAAGCACAAGTTCTTGCATATGGTGGGTTTCATTTAAAATGTAAAGGTATAATAGAAATTACATGTAAACCGGAAAACAGAGGCGAAACTAATATGAAATTCGTAATACTAGAGACTGATTCGGTTCCAATATTAGGAATTAAATCGTGTGTAGAACTGAATTTAATAAATCGTGTTGATAACATTGATCTAAATAGCGAAGTTCTGAAGTCTTCTGAAGAAGAGAAACAAGAATTTGTTCGAAAAAATAAAAATATTTTTAGTGGACTTGGTAAATTGCCTATTAAATATAAACTTAAATTAAAAGAAGACGCGATACCAGTTGTGAAACCTGTGCGACGTATTGCAGAAAGTATTAAAAATAAATTAAAAATGTTATTAAACAAACTAGAAAAAATTGGTGTTGTGTCCAAAGTTTCAGTTCCGACTGATTGGGTTCATGACCTAGTTATTGTTGAGAAGAAAAACGGTAGTTTACGCATCTGTTTGAGTCCTCTCGAACTTAATAAATGTCTGAAACGTGAACATTATCATATTCCCACAATCGAGGAATTAACTTCAAATTTAGCTGGCAAAAAAGTATTTTCAGTCCTCGATATGAAAGATGGATTTCATCAAATTCCTTTAGAAGAATCGTCTACGTATCTTTGTACCTTCAACACTCCGTACGGCAGGTACAAATTCAATAGACTTCCATTTGGCCTCAGTTGCAGCCCAGAAGTCTTCCAACGAGAGAACATCAAAATATTTGGTGATATTCCTGGCGTTCAAGTGTACTTTGATGACATCATTGTAGCTGATCGAGACGAAGAAGATCACGATCGTATCCTTTCAAAAGTAGTTAGTAAGGCTAAGGAAAATAATGTTATTTTCAATAGTGAGAAAATGCAATATAAAGTTAATTATGTAAATTATGTAGGTTTTGTGTTTTCGGAATTAGGTATAAGTGCAGATCGCAAACATGTTGAATCGATTGTTAAACTGAAAGAGCCAACAGACAAAAAGTCATTACAAAAATTTTTAGGTATGCTTACTTTTGTACAAAAATTCATTCCTCACATGTCTAGATTATCGTCCCCTCTTCGTAACTTATTAAAAAAGGATGTTACTTGGTGTTGGGGTAAAGAGCAGCAAAATGCTTTTGATATGTTAAAATTATCAATTAGTAGTAGTTAAAGTATTTTGACCCAAAAAAGTCAATTGTTATTCAATCTGATGCTAGCAAAGATGGTCTTGGAGCATGTTTGTCTCAAGAAGGAAAACCTGTTAGTTATGTGTCACGAAGTCTTACTGTAGCTGAACAGAAATATAGTATGGTAGAAAAAGAATTATTAGGAATTGTTTTTGCTACTCAAAAGTATCATCAATTCATATATGGTCACAAAATTACAGTGGAAACTGACCATAAACCTCTAATTAGTATATTTAATAAAGACATTCATAAAAGCACAAATCGAATACAACGAATGTTATTAAAATTGTTAAAATATAGACTTAATCCTGTGTTTGTTCCAGGTAAACATATGTTAATTTCTGATTTTCTATCACGAAATTATTTGAAAAATCCCGTAGAAGATGATCCTTCCATGCAAGATGTCGTTCATTCAGTATCACTAGAAGATTATTTTCCAATAACCAAAGAAAAAGTGACTATTTTTCAAAAAGCAAGTCAAAATGATCCGATAATTTCAGCTGTAATGCATTATATTCATGAAGGTTGGAAATTTTCACGTAAATTAGACTCCAAATTAAAATATTTTTATAATTTGCGAGACAGTTTGCATGTAAAAGATGGTCTTCTATTCGTAGATAATAAGCTTGTTGTCCCGAAAGAATTGTATAATGAAATGTTACATAAAATCCATGGTAAAAGTCATTTAGGTATAAATAAATGTAAATTGAGAGCTAGAAAATTATTAATATGGCCTAAAATGTCAAGTATGATAGAAAATTTTGTATCAAGTTGTAAAGTTTGTGAAAAATATCGTACAACTAACTGGCGAGAACCATTAATACCACAAAAAATACCAACTTTACCTTTTCAAAAATTGGGTATAGATATTGCAGAGTATAATAATTTGAATTACTTAGTTGTAGTATGTTATTTATCGAAGTGGCTAGAAATTATTAAACTTAAGAACAAAACTAGTAAAGAAATAATCAGTAAACTTAAAATGTTATTTTCTACTCATGGAATACCAACTCAAATAGTATGTGATAATAATCCGTTTGGTTCTTATGAATTTCATTTATTTGCCAAAAACTACAATTTTGAAATTTGTCACTCTAGTCCACATTACCCAAAGTCTAATGGTTTAAGTGAAAAAGGAGTTGGAATAGCTAAAACTATATTTAAAAAGTTAGCAGACGGGAATGACCTATATGAAGCATTATTAGAGTATCGATCTACGCCAGTTGCTGGTACTATATATTCGCCATGTGAAATTCTCATGGGTCGATTAATTAGAACGAATATTCCATCAACAAATTCAGTATTAAAACCAGAACTTGTTTATGTGGAAGCATATAAAGCATTGAGCAATAAACAAAGCAATGTAAAAAGCTATTACGATAAACGTGCGAATCGTACTGCTGCAAATTTTGTAAAGAATGAAAATGTAATTGTGCAAGATCCTATTTCAAAGAAGTGGGACCCAGGAAAAATTATAGAAATAAATAAAACTCCTAGATCATATAAAATTATGAAAGAAAACAGTCGCACAGTTAATCGTAACAGTTTTCATATTCGTAAGTCACTCAATAATCCTACATTTTATAAATCTGTTGATGATGACCCCGAAATCGAAAGTGTAAAACAGAAGGAGACTGACATTCCAAATATTGTTAATAATCAAACTATGTCAAACAATTCACAAAATGCTATAAAAACACGCTCTGGAAGAATTGTCAAAAAACCTGAAAGACTTGTTTATTCTTAGGGAAGAGATGTTAAGTAGGTTAGTAACTTTTTATATTGTAATATTTAAGTTGGTATTGATCAACCTGACACGCGCAATTGCCGCGAGGTTGTTGTCTGCATATTTTGGTTATTTGTTGGTAATCATAATTTTGTTCTTTTGTTATTGTTAAAAACGTTAACAATAAACTATAATAATATCAAAGAGAATATTATTTAAAACTTGCAAAGACATAGAAAAACGCTGTTTTCAACTATTCAAACTGACAAATTCATGTTTCTTCCGTGCGAAACGGCAATTTATGAGAAATGACGATAAAATTTAACTTGCAAAAACATAGAAAAACGCTGTTTTCAACTATTCAAACTGACAAATTCATGTTTCTTCCGTGTGAAACGGCGGTTTATGAGAAATGACGATAAAATTGCTGTTTTAAACTTGCAAAAATATAGAAAACGCTCTTTTGAACTATGATGCTAAATTCATGTTTCTTTTGTGCGAAACGGCGATTTATGAGAAATGACGATGAAATTGCTGTTTTAAACTTGCAAAAACATAGAAAAACGCTGTTTTCAACTATTCAAACTGATAAATTCATGTTTCTTTCGTTCGAAACGTTGGATTTTTGTGAAATCACGATAAAACTGCTGTTTTAAACTAGCAAAATCAAGAAAAGCTGTTTTCAACAATCTAAACTGACGTAAATGCTGTTATAAACTTGCAAAAACATATAAAACGCTGTTTTGAACTATCCAAACTGACAAATTCATGTTTCTTTCTTGCGAAACGGCGATTTATGAGAAATGACGATAAGATTGCTATTTTAAATTTGCAAAAACATGGCAAAACGCTGTTTTCAACTATTCAAACTGATAAATTCATGTTTCTTTCGTGCGAAACGGCGATTTATGAGAAATGACGATATAATTGCTGTTTTAAACTTGCAAAAACATAGAAAAACGCTGTTTTCAACTATTCAAACTGACAAATTCATGTTTCTTCCGTGCGAAACGGCGATTTATGAGAAATGACGATAAAATTTAACTTGCAAAAACATAGAAAAACGCTGTTTTCAACTATTCAAACTGACAAATTCATGTTTCTTCCGTGTGAAACGGCGATTTATGAGAAATGACAATAAAATTGCAGTTTTAAACTTGCAAAAACATAGAAAAACGCTGTTTTCAACTATTAAAACTGATAAATTCATGTTTCTTCCGTGCGAAACGGCTATTTATGAGCAATGACGATAAAATTGCTGTTTTAAACTTGCAAAAACATAGAAAAACGCTGTTTTCAACTATTCAAACTGATAAATTCATGTTTGTTTCGTTCGAAACGGTGGATTTTTGTGAAATCACGATAAAACTGCTGTTTTAAACTAGCAAAATCAAGAAAAGCTGTTTTCAACAATCTAAACTGACGTATTTAAATGCTGTTATAAACTTGCAAAAACATATAAAACGCTGTTTTGAACTATCCAAACTGACAAATTCATGTTTCTTTCTTGCGAAACGGCGATTTATGAGAAATGACGATAAGATTGCTATTTTAAATTTGCAAAAACATGGCAAAACGCTGTTTTCAACTATTCAAACTGATAAATTCATGTTTCTTTCATGCGAAACGGCGATTTATGAGAAATGACGATATAATTGCTGTTTTAAACTTGCAAAAACATAGAAAAACGCTGTTTTCAACTATTCAAACTGACAAATTCATGTTTCTTCCGTGCGAAACGGCGATTTATGAGAAATGACGATAAAATTTTACTTGCAAAAACATAGAAAAACGCTGTTTTCAACTATTCAAACTGACAAATTCATGTTTCTTCCGTGTGAAACGGCGATTTATGAGAAATGACAATAAAATTGCAGTTTTAAACTTGCAAAAACATAGAAAAACGCTGTTTTCAACTATTAAAACTGAAAAATTCATGTTTCTTCCGTGCGAAACGGCTATTTATGAGCAATGACGATAAAATTGCTGTTTTAAACTTGCAAAAACATAGAAAAACGCTGTTTTCAACTATTCAATCTGATAAATTCATGTTTCTTTCGTTCGAAACGGTGGATTTTTGTGAAATCACGATAAAACTTCTGTTTTAAACTAGCAAAATCAAGAAAAGCTGTTTTCAACAATCTAAACTGACGTATTTAAATGCTGTTATAAACTTGCAAAAACATATAAAACGCTGTTTTGAACTATCCAAACTGACAAATTCATGTTTCTTTCTTGCGAAACGGCGATTTATGAGAAATGACGATAAGATTGCTATTTTAAATTTGCAAAAACATGGCAAAACGCTGTTTTCAACTATTCAAACTGATAAATTCATGTTTCTTTCATGCGAAACGGCGATTTATGAGAAATGACGATATAATTGCTGTTTTAAACTTGCAAAAACATAGAAAAACGCTGTTTTCAACTATTCAAACTGACAAATTCATGTTTCTTCCGTGCGAAACGGCGATTTATGAGAAATGACGATAAAATTTAACTTGCAAAAACATAGAAAAACGCTGTTTTTAACTATTCAAACGGACAAATTCATGTTTCTTCCGTGTAAAACGGCGATTTATGAGAAATGACAATACAATTGCAGTTTTAAACTTGCAAAAACATAGAAAAACGCTGTTTTCAAATATTCAAACTTATAAATTCATGTTTCTTTCGTGCGAAACGGCTATTTATGAGAAATGACGATAAAATTGCTGTTTTAAACTTGCAAAAACTTAGAAAACCGCTGTTTTCAACTATTCAAACTGATAAATTCATGTTTCTTTCGTGCAAAACGGCGTTTTATGAGAAATGAAGATGAAATTGCTGTTTTAAACTTGCAAAAACATAGAAAAACGCTGTTTTCAACTATTCAAACTGACAAATTCATGTTTCTTCCGTGCGAAACGGCCATTTATGAGAAATGACGATAAAATTGAAGTTTAAAACTTGCAAAAACATAGAAAAATGCTGTTTTTAACTATTCAAACTGATAAATTCATGTTTCTTTCGTGCGAAACGGCGAATTATGAGAAATGACGATAAGATTGCTGTTTTATACTTGCAAAAGCATAGAAAAACTCTGTTTTCAATTATTCAAACTGATAAATTCATGTTTCTTCCGTGCGAAACGGCCATTTATGAGAAATGACGATAAAATTGCTGTTTTAAACTTGCAAAAACATAGAAAAACGCTGTTTTTAACTATTCAAACTGATAAATTCATGTTTCTCTCGTTCGAAACGGTGGATTTTTGTGAAATCACGATAAAACTGCTGTTTTAAACTAGCAAAACCAAGAAAACGCTGTTTTCAACAATCTAAACTGACGTATTTAAAATGCTGTTTTAAACTTGCAAAAACATAGAAAACGCTCTTTTGAACTATGATGCTAAATTCATGTTTCTTTTGTGCGAAACGGCGATTTATGAGAAATGACGATGAAATTGCTGTTTTAAACTTGCAAAAACATAGAAGAACGCTGTTTTCAACTATTCAAACTGATAAATTCATGTTTCTTTCGTTCGAAACGGTGCATTTTTGTTAAATCACGATAAAACTGCTGTTTTAAACTAGCCAAACCAAGAAAACGCTGGTTTCAACAATATAAACTGACGTATTTAAATGTTGTTTTAAACTTGCAAAAACATAGAAAACGCTGTTTTGAACTTATCCAAACTGACAAGTTTATGTTTCTTCCGTGCAAACCGGCGATTTATGAGAAATGACGATAAAATTGCTGTTTTAAACTTGAAAAAACATAGAAAAACGCTGTTTTCAACTATTCAAACTGATAAATTCATGTTTCTTTTGTGAGAAACAGCGATTTAAGAGAAATGACGATAAAATTGCTGTTTTAAACTTGCAAAAACATAGAAAAACGCTGTTTTCAACTATTCAAATTGATAAATTCATGTTTCTTTCGTTCGAAACGGCGATTTATGAGAAATGACGATAAAATTGCTGTTTTAAACTTGCAAAAACATAGAAAAACGTTGTTTTCAACTATTAAAACTGACAAATTTATGTTTCTTCCGTGCGAAACGACGATTTATGAGAAATTTCGATAAAATTGCTGTTTAAAACTTGCAAAAACATATAAAAACGTTGTTTTCAACTATTCAAACTGATAAATTCATGTTTCTTTCGTGCGAAACGGCGATTTATGAGAAATGACGTTTAAATTGTTGTTTTAAACTTGAAAAAACATAGAAAAACGCTGTTTTCAACTATTCAAACTGACAAATTCATGTTTGTTCCGTGCGAAACGGCGATTTATGAGAAATGACGATAAAATTTAACTTGCAAAAACATAGAAAAAACGCTGTTTTCAACTATTCAAACTGACAAATTTATGTTTCTTCCGTGCAAACCGGCGATTTATGAGAAATGACGATAAAATTGCTGTTTTAAACTTGAAAAACCATAGAAAAACGCTGTTTTCAACTATTCAAACTGATAAATTCATGTTTCTTTCTTTCGAAACGGTGGATTTTTGTGAAATCACGATAAAACTGCTGTTTTAAACTAACAAAACCAAGAAAACGCTGTTTTCAACAATCTAAACTGACGTATTTAAAATGCTGTTTTAAACTTGCAAAAACATAGAAAACGCTCTTTTGAACTATGATGCTAAATTCATGTTTCTTTTGTGCGAAACGGCGATTTATGAGAAATGTCGATGAAATTGCTGTTTTAAACTTGCAAAAACATAGAAAAACGCTGTTTTCAACTACTCCAACTGACAAATTCTTGTTTCTTCCGTGCAAACCGGCGATTTATGAGAAATGACGATAAAATTGCTGTTTTAAAGTTGAAAAACATAGAAAAACGCTGTTTTCAACTATTCAAACTGACTAATTTATGTTTCTTCCGTGCGAAACGACGATTTATGAGAAATGACGATAAAATTGCTGTTTTAAACTTGCAAAAACATAGAAAAACGCTGTTTTCAACTATTCAAACTGACAAATTAATGTTTCTTCCGTGCAAACCGGCGATTTATGAGAAATGGCAGTAAATTGCTGTTTTAAACTTGAAAAAACATACAAAAACGCTGTTTTCAACTATTCAAACTGATAAATTCATGTTTCTTTCTTTCGAAACGGTGGATTTTTGTGAAATCATGTTAAAACTGCTGTTTTAAACTAACAAAACCAAGAAAACGCTGTTTTCAACAATCTAAACTGACGTATTTAAATGCTGTTTTAAACTTGCAAAAACATAGAAAACGCTGTTTTGAACTATCCAAACTGACAAATTCATGTTTCTTTCGTGCGAAACGGCGATTTATGAGAAATGACGATAAGATTGCTGTTTTAAACTTGTAAAAACATAGAAAAATGCTGTTTTCAACTATTCAAACTGATAAATTCATGTTTCTTTAGTTCGAAACGGCGATTTATGAGAAATGACAATAAAATTGCTGTTTTAAACTTGCAAAAACATAGAAAAACGCTGTTTTCAACTATTCAAACTGACTAATTTATGTTTCTTCCGTGCGAAACGACGATTTATGAGAAATGACGATAAAATTGCTGTTTTAAACTTGCAAAAACATAGAAAAACGCTGTTTTCAACTATTCAAACTGACAAATTTATGTTTCTTCCGTGCAAACCGGCGATTTATGAGAAATGGCTATAAAATTGCTGTTTTAAACTTGAAAAAACATAGAAAAACGCTGTTTTCAACTATTCAAACTGATAAATTCATGTATCTTTCTTTCGAAACGGTGGATTTTTGTGAAATCATGATAAAACTGCTGTTTTAAACTAACAAAACCAAGAAAACGCTGTTTTCAACAATCTAAACTGACGTATTTAAATGCTGTTTTAAACTTGCAAAAACATAGAAAACGCTGTTTTGAACTATCCAAACTGACAAATTCATGTTTCTTTCGTGCGAAACGGTGATTTATGAGAAATGACGATAAGATTGCTGTTTTAAACTTGTAAAAACATAGAAAAATGCTGTTTTCAACTATTCAAACTGATAAATTCATGTTTCTTCCGTGCGAAACGGCGATTTATGAGAAATGACGATAAGATTGCTGTTTCAAACTTGTAAAAACATAGAAAAATGCTGTTTTCAACTATTCGAACTGATAAATTCATGTTTCTTCCGTGCGAAACGGCGATTTATAAGAAATGACGATAAAATTGCTGTTTTAAACTTGCAAAAACATAGAAAAAACGCTGTTTTCAACTATTCAAACTGATAAATTTATGTTTCTTTCGTGCGAAATGGCGAATTTTGAGAAATGACGTTAAAATTGCAGTTTTAAACTTGCAAAAACATAGAAAAACGCTATTTTCAACTATTCAAACTGATAAGTTCATGTTTCTTTCGTGCGAAACGGCTATTTATGAGAAATGACGATAAAATTGCTGTTTTAAACTTGCAAAAACATAGAAAAACGCTGTTTTCAACTATTCAAACTGATAAATTCATGTTTCTTTCGTGCGAAGCGGCGATTTATGAGAAATGACGATAAAATTACTGTTTTAAACTTGCAAAAACATAGAAAATCGCTGTTGTCAACTATTCAAACTGATAAAATCATGTTTCTTTTGTTCGAAACGGTGGATTTTTGTGAAATCACGATAAAACTACTGTTTTAAACTAGCAAAACCAAGAAAACGCTGTTTTCAACAATCTAAACTGACGTATTTAAAATGCTGTTTTAAACTTGCAAAAACATAGAAAACGCTCTTTTGAACTTATCCAAACTGACAAATTTATGTTTCTTCCGTGCAAACCGGCGATTTATGAGAAATGACGATAAAATTGCTGTTTTAAACTTGAAAAAACATAGAAAAACGCTGTTTTCAACTATTCAAACTGATAAATTCATGTTTCTTTCGTGAGAAACAGCGATTTAAGAGAAATGACGATAAAATTGCTGTTTTAAACTTACAAAAACATAGAAAAACGCTGTTTTCAACTATTCAAACTGATAAATTCATGTTTCTTTCGTTCGAAACGGCGATTTATGAGAAATGACGATAAAATTGCTGTTTTAAACTTGCAAAAACATAGAAAAACGCTGTTTTCAACTATTCAAACTGACAAATTTATGTTTCTTCCGTGCGAAACGACGATTTATGAGAAATGACGATAAAATTGCTGTTTTAAACTTGCAAAAACATAGAAAAACGCTGTTTTCAACTATTCAAACTGACAAATTCATGTTTCTTTCGTGCGAAACGGCGATTTATGAGATATGACGATAAAATTTAACTTGCAAAAACATAGAAAAACGCTGTTTTCAACTATTCAAACTGACAAATTCATGTTTCTTCCGTGTGAAACGGCGATTTATGAGAAATGACGATAAAATTGCAGTTTTAAAATTGCAAAAACATAGAAAAACGCTGTTTTCAAATATTCAAACTTATAAATTCATGTTTCTTTCGTGCGAAACGGCTATTTATGAGAAATGACGATAAAATTGCTGTTTTAAACTTGCAAAAACTCAGAAAAAACGCTGTTTTCAACTATTCAAACTGATAAATTCATGTTTCTGTCGTGCGAAACGGCGATTTATGAGAAATGAAGATGAAATTGCTTTCTAAACTTGCAAAAACATAGAAAAACGCTGGTTTCAACTATTCAAACTGACAAATTCATGTTTCTTCCGTGCGAAACGGCGATTTATGAGAAATGACGATTAAATTGCTGTTTTTAACTTGCAAAAACATAGAAGAACGCTGTTTTCAACTATTCAAACTGATAAATTCATGTTTCTCTCGTTCGAAACGGTGGATTTTTGTGAAATCACGATAAAACTGCTGTTTTAAACTAGCAAAACCAAGAAAACGCTGTTTTCAACAATCTAAACTGACGTATTTAAAATGCTGTTTTAAACTTGCAAAAACATAGAAAAACGCTGTTTTCAACTATTCAAACTGACAAATTAATGTTTCTCCCGTGCAAACCGGCGATTTATGAGAAATGGCCATAAAATTGCTGTTTTAAACTTGAAAAAACATACAAAAACGCTGTTTTCAACTATTCAAACTGATAAATTCATGTTTCTTTCTTTCGAAACGGTGGATTTTTGTGAAATCATGATAAAACTGCTGTTTTAAACTAACAAAACCAAGAAAACGCTGTTTTCAACAATCTAAACTGACGTATTCAAATGCTGTTTTAAACTTGCAAAAACATAGAAAACGCTGTTTTGAACTATCCAAACTGACAAATTCATGTTTCTTTCGTGCGAATCGGCGATTTATGAGAAATGACGATAAGATTGCTGTTTTAAACTTGCAAAAACATAGAAAAACGCTGTTTTCAACTATTCAAACTGACTAATTTATGTTTCTTCCGTGCGAAACGACGATTTATGAGAAATGACGATAAAATTGCTGTTTTAAACTTGCAAAAACATAGAAAAACGCTGTTTTCAACTATTCAAACTGACAAATTCATGTTTCTTTCGTGCAAACCGGCGATTTATGAGAAATGGCGATAAAATTGCTGTTTTAAACTTGAAAAAACATAGAAAAACGCTGTTTTCAAATATTCAAACTGATAAATTCATGTTTCTTTCTTTCGAAACGGTGGATTTTTGTGAAATCATGATAAAACTGCTGTTTTAAACTAACAAAACCAAGAAAACGCTGTTTTCAACAATCTAAACTGACGTATTTAAATGCTGTTTTAAACTTGCAAAAACATAGAAAACGCTGTTTTGAACTATCCAAACTGACAAATTCATGTTTCTTTCGTGCGAAACGGTGATTTATGAGAAATGACGATAAGATTGCTGTTTTAAACTTGTAAAAACATAGAAAAATGCTGTTTTCAACTATTCAAACTGATAAATTCATGTTTCTTCCGTGCGAAACGGCGATTTATGAGAAATGACGATAAGATTGCTGTTTTAAACTTGTAAAAACATAGAAAAATGCTGTTTTCAACTATTCGAACTGATAAATTCATGTTTCTTTCGTGCGAAACGGCGATTTATAAGAAATGACGATAAAATTGCTGTTTTAAACTTGCAAAAACATAGAAAAACGCTGTTTTCAACTATTCAAACTGATAAATTTATGTTTCTTTCGTGCGAAATGGCGAATTTTGAGAAATGACGATAAAATTGCAGTTTTAAACTTGCAAAAACATAGAAAAACGCTGTTTTCAACTATTCAAACTGATAAATTCATGTTTCTTTCGTGCAAAGCGGCGATTTATGAGAAATGACGATAAAATTGCAGTTTTAAACTTGCAAAAACATAGAAAAACGCTGTTTTCAACTATTCAAACTGATAAATTCATGTTTCTTTCGTGAGAAACAGCGATTTAAGAGAAATGACGATAAAATTGCTGTTTTAAACTTACAAAAACATAGAAAAACGCTGTTTTCAACTATTCAAACTGATAAATTCATGTTTCTCTCGTTCGAAACGGCGATTTATGAGAAATGACGATAAAATTGCTGTTTTCAACTTGCAAAAACATAGAAAAACGCTGTTTTCAACTATTCAAACTGACAAATTTATGTTTCTTCCGTGCGAAACGACGATTTATGAGAAATGACGATAAAATTGCTGTTTTAAACTTGCAAAAACATAGAAAAACGCTGTTTTCAACTATTCAAACTGACAAATTCATGTTTCTTTCGTGCGAAACGGCGATTTATGAGATATGACGATAAAATTTAACTTGCAAAAACATAGAAAAACGCTGTTTTCAACTATTCAAACTGACAAATTCATGTTTCTTCCGTGTGAAACGGCGATTTATGAGAAATGACGATAAAATTGCAGTTTTAAAATTGCAAAAACATAGAAAAACGCTGTTTTCAAATATTCAAACTTATAAATTCATGTTTCTTTCGTGCGAAACGGCTATTTATGAGAAATGACGATAAAATTGCTGTTTTAAACTTGCAAAAACTCAGAAAAACGCTGTTTTCAACTATTCAAACTGATAAATTCATGTTTCTGTCGTGCGAAACGGCGATTTATGAGAAATGAAGATGAAATTGCTTTTTAAACTTGCAAAAACATAGAAAAACGCTGGTTTCAACTATTCAAACTGACAAATTCATGTTTCTTCCGTGCGAAACGGCGATTTATGAGAAATGACGATTAAATTGCTGTTTTTAACTTGCAAAAACATAGAAGAACGCTGTTTTCAACTATTCAAACTGATAAATTCATGTTTCTCTCGTTCGAAACGGTGGATTTTTGTGAAATCACGATAAAACTGCTGTTTTAAACTAGCAAAACCAAGAAAACGCTGTTTTCAACAATCTAAACTGACGTATTTAAAATGCTGTTTTAAACTTGCAAAAACATAGAAAAACGCTGTTTTCAACTATTCAAACTGACAAATTAATGTTTCTTCCGTGCAAACCGGCGATTTATGAGAACTGGCCATAAAATTGCTGTTTTAAACTTGAAAAAACATACAAAAACGCTGTTTTCAACTATTCAAACTGATAAATTCATGTTTCTTTCTTTCGAAACGGTGGATTTTTGTGAAATCATGATAAAACTGCTGTTTTAAACTAACAAAACCAAGAAAACGCTGTTTTCAACAATCTAAACTGACGTATTCAAATGCTGTTTTAAACTTGCAAAAACATAGAAAACGCTGTTTTGAACTATCCAAACTGACAAATTCATGTTTCTTTCGTGCGAATCGGCGATTTATGAGAAATGACGATAAGATTGCTGTTTTAAACTTGCAAAAACATAGAAAAACGCTGTTTTCAACTATTCAAACTGACTAATTTATGTTTCTTCCGTGCGAAACGACGATTTATGAGAAATGACGATAAAATTGCTGTTTTAAACTTGCAAAAACATAGAAAACGCTGTTTTGAACTATCCAAACTGACAAATTCATGTTTCTTTCGTGCGAAACGGTGATTTATGAGAAATGACGATAAGATTGCTGTTTTAAACTTGTAAAAACATAGAAAAATGCTGTTTTCAACTATTCAAACTGATAAATTCATGTTTCTTCCGTGCGAAACGGCGATTTATGAGAAATGACGATAAGATTGCTGTTTTAAACTTGTAAAAACATAGAAAAATGCTGTTTTCAACTATTCGAACTGATAAATTCATGTTTCTTTCGTGCGAAACGGCGATTTATAAGAAATGACGATAAAATTGCTGTTTTAAACTTGCAAAAACATAGAAAAACGCTGTTTTCAACTATTCAAACTGATAAATTTATGTTTCTTTCGTGCGAAATGGCGAATTTTGAGAAATGACGATAAAATTGCAGTTTTAAACTTGCAAAAACATAGAAAAACGCTGTTTTCAACTATTCAAACTGATAAATTCATGTTTCTTTCGTGCGAAGCGGCGATTTATGAGAAATGACGATAAAATTACTGTTTTAAACTTGCAAAAACATAGAAAAACGCTGTTGTCAACTATTCAAACTGATAAAATCATGTTTCTTTTGTTCGAAACGGTGGATTTTTGTGAAATCACGATAAAACTACTGTTTTAAACTAGCAAAACCAAGAAAACGCTGTTTTCAACAATCTAAACTGACGTATTTAAAATGCTGTTTTAAACTTGCAAAAACATAGAAAACGCTCTTTTGAACTTATCCAAACTGACAAATTTATGTTTCTTCCGTGCAAACCGGCGATTTATGAGTAATGACGATAAAATTGCCGTTTTAAACTTGAAAAAACATAGAAAAACGCTGTTTTCAACTATTCAAACTGATAAATTCATGTTTCTTTCGTGAGAAACAGCGATTTAAGAGAAATGACGATAAAATTGCTGTTTTAAACTTACAAAAACATAGAAAAACGCTGTTTTCAACTATTCAAACTGATAAATTCAGGTTTCTTTCGTTCGAAACGGCGATTTACGAGAAATGACGATAAACTTGCTGTTTTAAACTTGCAAAAACATAGAAAAACGCTGTTTTTATCTATTCAAACTGACAAATTTATGTTTCTTCCGTGCGAAACGACGATTTATGAGAAATGACGATAAAATTGCTGTTTTAAACTTGCAAAAACATAGAAAAACGCTGTTTTCAACTATTCAAACTGACAAATTCATGTTTCTTTCGTGCGAAACGGCGATTTATGAGATATGACGATAAAATTTAACTTGCAAAAACATAGAAAAACGCTGTTTTCAACTATTCAAACTGACAAATTAATGTTTCTTCCGTGTGAAACGGCGATTTATGAGAAATGACGATAAAATTGCAGTTTTAAAATTGCAAAAACATAGAAAAACGCTGTTTTCAACTATTCAAACTCATAAATTCATGTTTCTGTCGTGCGAAACGGCGATTTATGAGAAATGAAGATGAAATTGCTTTTTAAACTTGCAAAAACATAGAAAAACGCTGGTTTCAACTATTCAAACTGACAAATTCATGTTTCTTCCGTGCGAAACGGCGATTTATGAGAAATGACGATTAAATTGCTGTTTTAAACTTGCAAAAACATAGAAGAACGCTGTTTTCAACTATTCAAACTGATAAATTCATGTTTCTCTCGTTCGAAACGGTGGATTTTTGTGAAATCACGATAAAACTGCTGTTTTAAACTAGCAAAACCAAGAAAACGCTGTTTTCAACAATCTAAACTGACGTATTTAAAATGCTGTTTTAAACTTGCAAAAACATAGAAAACGCTCTTTTGAACTATGATGCTAAATTCATGTTTCTTTTGTGCGAAACGGCGATTTATGAGAAATGACGATGAAATTGCTGTTTTAAACTTGCAAAAACATAGAAAAACGCTGTTTTCAACTACTCCAACTGACAAATTCATGTTTCTTCCGTGCGAAACGGCGATTTATGAGAAATGACGATAAAATTGCTCTTTTAAATTTGTAAAAACATAGAAAAACGCTGTTTTCAACTATTCAAACTGATAAATTTATGTTTCTTTCTTTCGAAACGGTGGATTTTTGTGAAATCACGATAAAACTGCTGTTTTAAACTAGCCAAACCAAGAAAACGCTGGTTTCAACAATCTAAACTGACGTATTTAAATGCTGTTTTAAACTTGCAAAAACATAGAAAACGCTGTTTTGAACTATCCAAACTGACAAATTCATGTTTCTTTCGTGCGAAACGGCGATTTATGAGAAATGTCGATAAGATTGCTGTTTTAAACTTGTAAAAACATAGAAAAATGCTGTTTTCAACTATTCAAACTGATAAATTCATGTTTCTTCCGTGCGAAACGGCGATTTATGAGAAATGACGATAAAATTGCTGTTTTAAACTTGCAAAAACATAGAAAAACGCTGTTTTCAACTATTCAAACTGATAAATTGATGTTTTTTTCGTGCGAAATGGCGACTTTTGAGAAATGACGATAAAATTGCAGTTTTAAACTTGCAAAAACATAGAAAAACGCTGTTTTCAACTATTCAAACTGATAAATTGATGTTTCTTTCGTGCGAAGCGGCGATTTATGAGAAATGACGATAAAATTACTGTTTTAAACTTGCAAAAACATAGAAAAACGCTGTTGTCAACTATTCAAACTGATAAATTCATGTTTCTTTGGTTCTAAACGGTGGATTTTTGTGAAATCACGATAAAACTGCTGTTTTAAACTAGCAAAACCAAAAAAACGCTGTTTTCAACAATCTAAACTGAAGTATTTAAAATGCTGTTTTTAACTTGCAAAAACATAGAAAACGCTCTTTTAAACATATCCAAACTGACAAATTTATGTTTCTTCCGTGCAAACCGGCGATTTATGAGAAATGACGATAAAATTGCTGTTTTAAAGTTGAAAAAACATAGAAAAACGCTGTTTTCAACTATTCAAACTGATAAATTCATGTTTCTTTCGTGGGAAATAGCGACTTAAGAGAAATGACGATAAAATTGCTGTTTTAAACTTGCAAAAACATAGAAAAACGCTGTTTTCAACTATTCAAACTGATAAATTCATGTTTCTTTCGTTCGAAACGGCGATTTATGAGAAATGACGATAAAATTGCTGTTTTAAACTTGCAAAAACATAGAAAAACGCTGTTTTCAACTATTCAAACTGACTAATTTATGTTTCTTCCGTGCGAAACGACGATTTATGAGAAATGACGATAAAATTGCTGTTTTAAACTTGCAAAAACATAGAAAAACGCTGTTCTCAACTATTCAAACTGACAAATTAATGTTTCTTCCGTGCAAACCGGCGATTTATGAGAAATGGCGATAAAATTGCTGTTTTAAACTTGAAAAAACATATAAGAACGCTGTTTTCAACTATTCAAACTGATAAATTCATGTTTCTTTCTTTCGAAACGGTGGATTTTTGTGAAATTATGATAAAACTGCTGTTTTAAACTAACAAAACCAAGAAAACGCTGTTTTCAACAATCTAAACTGACGTATTTAAATGCTGTTTTAAACTTGCAAAAACATAGAAAACGCTGTTTTGAACTATCCAAACTGACAAATTCATGTTTCTTTCGTGCGAAACGGCGATTTATGAGAAATGACGATAAGATTGCTGTTTTAAACTTGTAAAAACATAGAAAAATGCTGTTTTCAACTATTCAAACTGATAAATTTATGTTTCTTCCGTGCGAAACGGCGATATATGAGAAATGACGATAAGATTGCTGTTTTAAACTTGCAAAAACATAGAAAAACGCTGTTTTCAACTATTCAAACTGATAAATTCATGTTTCTTTCGTTCGAAACGGCGATTTATGAGAAATGACAATAAAATTGCTGTTTTAAACTTGCAAAAACATAGAAAAACGCTGTATTCAACTATTCAAACTGACTAATTCATGTTTCTTCCGTGCGAAACGACGATTTTTGAGAAATGACGATAAAATTGCTGTTTTAAACTTGCAAAAACATAGAAAAACGCTGTTTTCAACTATTCAAACTGACAAATTCATGTTTCTTCCGTGCAAACCGGCGATTTATGAGAAATGGCGATAAAATTGCTGTTTTAAACTTGAAAAAACATAGAAAAACGCTGTTTTCAACTATTCAAACTGATAAATTCATGTTTCTTTCTTTCGAAACGGTGGATTTTTGTGAAATCATGATAAAACTGCTGTTTTAAACTAACAAAACCAAGAAAACGCTGTTTTCAACAATCTAAACTGACGTATTTAAATGCTGTTTTAAACTTGCAAAAACATAGAAAACGCTGTTTTGAACTATCCAAACTGACAAATTCATGTTTCTTTCGTGCGAAACGGTGATTTATGAGAAATGACGATAAGATTGCTGTTTTAAACTTGTAAAAACATAGAAAAATGCTGTTTTCAACAATTCAAACTGATAAATTCATGTTTCTTCCGTGCGAAACGGCGATTTATGAGAAATGACGATAAGATTGCTGTTTTAAACTTGTAAAAACATAGAAAAATGCTGTTTTCAACTATTCGAACTGATAAATTCATGTTTCTTCCGTGCAAAACGGCGATTTATAAGAAATGACGATAAAATTGCTGTTTTAAACTTGCAAAAACATAGAAAAACGCTGTTTTCAACTATTCAAACTGATAAATTTATGTTTCTTTCGTGCGAAATGGCGAATTTTGAGAAATGACGATAAAATTGCAGTTTTAAACTTGCAAAAACATAGAAAAACGCTATTTTCAACTATTCAAACTGATAAATTCATGTTTCTTTCGTGCGAAACGGCTATTTATGAGAAATGACGATAAAATTGCTGTTTTAAACTTGCAAAAACATAGAAAAACGCTGTTTTCAACTATTCAAACTGATAAATTCATGTTTCTTTCGTGCGAAGCGGCGATTTATGAGAAATGACGATAAAATTACTGTTTTAAACTTGCAAAAACATAGAAAAACGCTGTTGTCAACTATTCAAACTGATAAATTCATGTTTCTTTTGTTCGAAACGGTGGATTTTTGTGAAATCACGATAAAACTACTGTTTTAAACTAGCAAAACCAAGAAAACGCTGTTTTCAACAATCTAAACTGACGTATTTAAAATGCTGTTTTAAACTTGCAAAAACATAGAAAACGCTCTTTTGAACTTATCCAAACTGACAAATTTATGTTTCTTCCGTGCAAACCGGCGATTTATGAGAAATGACGATAAAATTGCTGTTTTAAACTTGAAAAAACATAGAAAAACGCTGTTTTCAACTATTCAAACTGATAAATTCATGTTTCTTTCGTGAGAAACAGCGATTTAAGAGAAATGACGATAAAATTGCTGTTTTAAACTTACAAAAACATAGAAAAACGCTGTTTTCAACTATTCAAACTGATAAATTCATGTTTCTTTCGTTCGAAACGGCGATTTATGAGAAATGACGATAAAATTGCTGTTTTAAACTTGCAAAAACATAGAAAAACGCTGTTTTCAACTATTCAAACTGACAAATTTATGTTTCTTCCGTGCGAAACGACGATTTATGAGAAATGACGATAAAATTGCTGTTTTAAACTTGCAAAAACATAGAAAAACGCTGTTTTCAACTATTCAAACTGATAAATTCATGTTTCTTTCGTGCGAAACGGCGATTTATGAGAAATGACGTTTAAATTGTTGTTTTAAACTTGCAAAAACATAAAAAAACGCTGTTTTCAACTACTCAAACTGACAAATTCATGTTTCTTCCGTGCGAAACGGCGATTTATGAGAAATGACGATAAAATTTAACTTGCAAAAATATAGAAAAACGCTGTTTTCAACTATTCAAACTGATAAATTCATGTTTCTTCCGTGCAAACCGGCGATTTATGAGAAATGGCAATAAAATTGCTGTTTTAAACTTGAAAAAACATAGAAAAACGCTGTTTTCAACTATTCAAACTGATAAATTGATGTTTCTTTCGTGCGAAATGGCGAATTTTGAGAAATGACGATAAAATTGCAGTTTTAAACTTGCAAAAACATAGAAAAACGCTATTTTCAACTATTCAAACTGATAAATTCATGTTTCTTTCGTGCGAAACGGCTATTTATGAGAAATGACGATAAAATTGCTGTTTTAAACTTGCAAAAACATAGAAAAACGCTGTTTTCAACTATTCAAACTGATAAATTCATGTTTCTTTCGTGCGAAGCGGCGATTTATGAGAAATGACGATAAAATTACTGTTTTAAACTTGCAAAAACATAGAAAAACGCTGTTGTCAACTATTCAAACTGATAAATTCATGTTTCTTTTGTTCGAAACGGTGGATTTGTGTGAAATCACGATAAAACTGCTGTTTTAAACTAGCAAAACCAAGAAAACGCTGTTTTCAACAATCTAAACTGACGTATTTAAAATGCTGTTTTAAACTTGCAAAAACATAGAAAACGCTCTTTTGAACTTATCCAAACTGAAAAATTTATGTTTCTTCCGTACAAACCGGCGATTTATGAGAAATGACGATAAAATTGCTGTTTTAAACTTGAAAAAACATAGAAAAACGCTGTTTTCAACTATTCAAACTGATAAATTCATGTTTCTTTCGTGAGAAACAGCGATTTAAGAGAAATGACGATAAAATTGCTGTTTTAAACTTGCAAAAACATAGAAAAACGCTGTTTTCAACTATTCAAACTGATAATTTCATGTTTCTTTCGTTCGAAATGGCGATTTATGAGAAATGACGATAAATTTGCTGTTTTAAACTTGCAAAAACATAGAAAAACGCTGTTTTCAACTATTCAAACTGACAAATTTATGTTTCTTCTGTGCGAAACGACGATTTATGAGAAATGACGATAAAATTGCTGTTTTAAACTTGCAAAAACATAAAAAAACGCTGTTTTCAACTATTCAAACTGATAAATTCATGTTTCTTTCGTGCGAAACGGCGATTTATGAGAAATGACGTTTAAATTGTTGTTTTAAACTTGCAAAAACATAGAAAAACGCTGTTTTCAACTATTCAAACTGACAAATTCATGTTTCTTCCGTTCGAAACGGCGATTTATGAAAATGACGATAAAATTTAACTTGCAAAAACCTAGAAAAACGCTGTTTTCAACTATTCAAACTGACAAATTCATGTTTCTTCCGTGCAAACCGGCGATTTATGAGAAATGGCGATAAAATTGCTGTTTTAAACTTGAAAAAACATAGAGAAACGCTGTTTTCAACTATTCAAACTGATAAATTCATGTTTCTTTCTTTCGAAACGGTGGATTTTGTGAAATCATGATAAAACTGCTGTTTTAAACTAACAAAACCAAGAAAACGCTGTTTTCAACAATCTAAACTGACGTATTAAAATGCTGTTTTAAACTTGCAAAAACATAGAAAACGCTCTTTTGAACTATGATGCTAAATTCATGTTTCTTTTGTGCGAAACGGCGATTTATGAGAAATGACGATGAAATTGCTGTTTTAAACTTGCAAAAACATAGAAAAACGCTGTTTTCAACTATTCGAACTGACAAGTTCATGTTTCTTCCGTGCGAAACGGCGATTTATGAGAAATGACGATGAAATTGTTGTTTTAAACTTGCAAAAACATAGAAAAACGCTGTTTTCAACTATTCAAACTGATAAATTCATGTTTCTTTCGTACGAAACGGCGATTTATGAGAAATGGCGATTAAATTGCTGTTATAAACTTGCAAAAACATAGAAGAACGCTGTTTTCAACTATTCAAACTGATAAATTCATGTTTCTTTCGTTCGAAACGGTGCATTTTTGTTAAATCACGATAAAACTGCTGTTTTAAACTAGCAAAATCAAGAAAAGCTGTTTTCAACAATCTAAACTGACGTATTTAAAATGCTGTTTTAAACTTGAAAAAACATAGAAAAACGCTGTTTTCAACTATTCAAACTGATAAATTCATGTTTCTTTCTTTCGAAACGGTGGATTTTTGTGAAATCACGATATAACTGCTGTTTTAAACTAGCCTAACCAAGAAAACGCTGGTTTCAACAATCTAAACTGACGTATTTAAATGCTGTTTTAAACTTGCAAAAACATAGAAAACGCTGTTTTGAACTATCCAAACTGACAAATTCATGTTTCTTTCGTGCGAAACGGCGATTTATGAGAAATGACGATAAGATTGCTGTTTTAAACTTGCAAAAACATAGAAAAATGCTGTTTTCAACTATTCAAACTGATAAATTCATGTTTCTTCCGTGCGAAACGGCGATTTATGAGAAATGACGATAAGATTGCTGTTTTAAACTTGCAAAAACATAGAAAAACGCTGTTTCCAACTATTCAAACTGATAAATTGATGTTTCTTTTGTGCGAAATGGTGAATTTTGAGAAATGACGATAAAATTGCAGTTTTAAACTTGCAAAAACATAGAAAAACGCTATTTTCAACTATTCAAACTGATAAATTCATGTTTCTTTCGTGCGAAACGGCTATTTATGAGAAATGACGATAAAATTGCTGTTTTAAACTTGCAAAAACATAGAAAAACGCTGTTGTCAACTATTCAAACTGATAAATTCATGTTTCTTTCGTGCGAAACGGCTATTTATGAGAAATGACGATAAAATTGCTGTTTTAAACTTGCAAAAACATAGAAAAACGCTGTTGTCAACTATTCAAACTGATAAATTCATGTTTCTTTTGTTCGAAACGGGGGATTTTTGTGAAATCACGATAAAACTGCTGTTTTAAACTAGCAAAACCAAGAAAACGCTGTTTTTAACAATCTAAACTGACGTATTTAAAATGCTGTTTTAAACTTGCAAAAACATAGAAAACGCTCTTTTGAACTTATCCAAACTGACAAATTTATGTTTCTTCCGTGCAAACCGGCGATTTATGAGAAATGACGATAAAATTGCTATTTTAAACTTGAAAAAACATAGAAAAACGCTGTTTTCAACTATTCAAACTGATAAATTCATGTTTCTTTCGTGAGAAACAGCGATTTAAGAGAAATGACGATAAAATTGCTGTTTTAAACTTGCAAAAACATAGAAAAACGCTGTTTTCAACTATTCAAACTGATAAATTCATGTTTCTTTCGTTCGAAACGGCGATTTATGAGAAATGACGATAAAATTGCTGTTTTAAACTTGCAAAAACATAGAAAAACGCTGTTTTCAACTATTCAAACTGACAAATTTATGTTTCTACCGTGCGAAACGACGATTTATGAGAAATGACGATAAAATTGCTGTTTTAAACTTGCAAAAACATAGAAAAACGCTGTTTACAACTATTCAAACTGATAAATTCATGTTTCTTTCGTGCGAAACTGCGATTTATGAGAAATGACGTTTAAATTGTTGTTTTAAACTTGCAAAAACATAGAAAAACGCTGTTTTCAACTATTCAAACTGACAAATTTATGTTTCTTCCGTGCGAAACGGCGATTTATGCAAAATGACGATAAAATTTAGCTTGCAAAAACATAGAAAAACGCTGTTTTCAACTATTCAAACTGATAAATTCATGTTTCTTTCGTGCGAAACGGCGATTTATGAGAAATGACGATTAAATTGCTGTTATAAACTTGCAAAAACATAGAAGAACGCTGATTTCAACTATTCAAACTGATAAATTCATGTTTCTTTCGTTCTAAATGGTGCATTTTTGTTAAATCACGATAAAACTGCTGTTTTAAACTAACAAAACCAAGAAAACGCTGTTTTCAACAATCTAAACTGACGTATTTAAGATGCTGTTTTAAACTTGCAAAAACATAGAAAACGCTCTTTTGAACTATGATGCTAAATTCATGTTTCTTTTGTGCGAAACGGTGATTTATGAGAAATGACGATGAAATTGCTGTTTTAAACTTGCAAAAACATAGAAAAACGCTGTTTTCAACTATTCAAACTGACAAATTCATGTTTCTTCCGTGCGAAACGGCGATTTATGAGAAATGACGATAAAATTGCTGTTTTAAACTTCCAAAAAAACATAGAAAAACGCTGTTTTCAACTATTCAAACTGATAAATTCATGTTTTTTCGTGCGAAACTGCGATTTATGAGAAATGACGATTAAATTGCAGTTATAATCTTGCAAAAACATAGAAGAACGCTGTTTCAACTTTTCAAACTGATAAATTCATGTTTCTTTCGTTCGAAACGTTGCATTTTTGTTAAATCACGATAAAACTGCTGTTTTAAACTAGCAAAATCAAGAAAAGCTGTTTTCAACAATCTAAACTGACGTATTTAAAATGCTGTTTTAAATTTGAAAAAACATAGAAAAACGCTGTTTTCAACTATTCAAACTGATAAATTCATGTTTATTTCTTTCGAAACGGTGGATTTTTGTGAAATCACGATAAAACTGCTGTTTTAAACTAGCCAAACCAAGAAAACGCTGGTTTCAACAATCTAAACTGACAAATTCATGTTTCTTCCGTGCAAACCGGCGATTTATGAGAAATGACGATAAAAATGCTGTTTTAAACTTGAAAAAAACATAGAAAACGCTCTTTTGAACTATGATGCTAAATTCATGTTTCTTTTGTGGATTTTTGTGAAATCACGATAAAACTGCTGTTTTAAACTAACAAAACCAAGAAAACGCTGTTTTCAACAATCTAAACTGACGTATTTAAGATGCTGTTTTAAACTTGCAAAAACATAGAAAACGCTCTTTTGAACTATGATGCTAAATTCATGTTTCTTTTGTGCGAAACGGTGATTTATGAGAAATGACGATGAAATTGCTGTTTTAAACTTGCAAAAACATAGAAAAACGCTGTTTTCAACTATTCAAACTGACAAATTCATGTTTCTTCCGTGCGAAACGGCGATTTATGAGAAATGACGATAAAATTGCTGTTTTAAACTTCCAAAAAAACATAGAAAAACGCTGTTTTCAACTATTCAAACTGATAAATTCATGTTTTTTCGTGCGAAACTGCGATTTATGAGAAATGACGATTAAATTGCAGTTATAAACTTGCAAAAACATAGAAGAACGCTGTTTCAACTTTTCAAACTGATAAATTCATGTTTCTTTCGTTCGAAACGGTGCATTTTTGTGAAATCACGATAAAACTGCTGTTTTAAACTAGCAAAACCAAGAAAACGCTGTTTTCAACAATCTAAACTGACGTATTTAAATGCTGTTTTTAACTTGCAAAAACATAGAAAACGCTGCTTTGAACTATCCAAACTGACAAATTCATGTTTCTTTTGTGCGGAACGGCGATTTATGAGAAATGACAATAAAATTGCAGTTTTAAACTTGCAAAAACATAGAAAAACGCTATTTTCAATTATTCAAACTGATAAATTCATGTTTCTTTCGTGCGAAACGGCTATTTATGAGAAATGACGATGAAATTGCTGTTTTAAACTTGCAAAAACATAGAAAAACGCTGTTTTCAATTATTCAAACTGATAAATTCATGTTTCTTTCGAGCGAAACGGCGATTTATGAGAAATGACGATAAAATTGCTGTTTTAAACTTGCAAAAACATAGAAAAACGCTGTTGTCAACTATTCAAACTAATAAATTCATGTTTCTTTTGTTCGAAACGGTGGATTTTTGTGAAATCACGATAAAACTGCTGTTTTAAACTAGCAAAACCAAGAAAACGCTGTTTTCAGCAATCTAAACTGACGTATTTAAAATGCTGTTTTAAACTTGCAAAAACATAGAAAACGCTCTTTTGAACTTATCCAAACTGACAAATTTATGTTTCTTCCGTGCAAACCGGCGATTTATGAGAAATGACGACAAAATTGCTGTTTTAAACTTGAAAAAACATAGAAAAACACTGTTTTCAACTATTCAAACTGATAAATTCATGTTTCTCTCGTTCGAAACGGTGGATTTTTGTGAAATCACGATAAAACTGCTGTTTTAAACTAGCAAAACCAAGGAAATGCTGTTTTCAACAATCTAAACTAACGTATTTAAAAAGCTGTTTTAAACTTGCAAAAACAAAAAAACGCTCTTTTGAACTATGATGATAAATTCATGTTTCTTTTGTGCGAAACAGCGAATTTTTGTGAAATAACGATAAAACTGCTGTATTAATCTTGCAAAAAAAAAAGTTTGAAGTTTGGGGTTTGGGTTCGAAGTATGAGGTTTGGGGTTCGAGGTTTGATGTTTGCGGTTGAGGATTGGAGTTTGAGGTTTGGGGTTTGAGATTTGGGGTTGGGGTTCGAGATTTGAGGTTTGGGGTTCGAGGTTTGAGGTTTGGGGTTGAGGTTTGGGGTTTGATGTTTGGGGTTTGGGGTTCGAGTTTTGGGGTTTGGGGTTGAGGTTTGGGGTTTGAGGTTTGGGGTTCGCGGTTTGAGGTTTGGGGTTGGGGTTCGGTGTTTGAGGTTTGGGGTTCGCGGTTTGAGGTTTGTGGTTGAGGTTTGGGGTTTGAGGTTTGGGGTTTGGGGTTCGAGTTTTGGGGTTTGGGGTTGAGGTTTGGGGTTGAGGTTTGGGGTTGAGGTTTGGGGTTTAGGTTTTGGGTTGAGGTTTGGGGTTTAGGTTTGGGGTTTGAGGTTAGAGATTTGGGGGTCGAAGTTTGAGGTTTGAGGTTCGAGGTTTGAGGTTTGTTGTTGAGGGTTGGGGTTTGAGGTTGGAGGTTTGAGGTTTGGGGGTTGAGGTTCGATGTTTGAGGTTTGGAGTTTGGGGTACGAGGTTTGAAGTTTGAGGTTGAGGTTTGGGGTTTGAGTTTGGGGATTGGGGTTCGGGGTTTTAGGTTTGGGGTTTGTGGTGTTTGGATTGGGTGAAATGTTTCTTTCGTGCGAAACGGCGAATTATTAGATTCAAATTGCTGTTTTAAACTTGTAAAAACATAAAAATCGCTGTTTTCAACTATTCAAACTGATAAATTCTTGTTTCTTCCGTGCGAAACGGCGATTTATGAGAAATGACAATAAAATTGCTGTTTTAAACTTGCAAAAACATAGAAAAACGCTGTTTTCAACTATTCAAACTGACAAATTTATGTTTTTTCCGTGCGAAACGGCGATTTATGAGAAATGACGATAAAATTGCTGTTTTAAACTTGCAAAAACATAGAAAAACGCTGTTTTCAACTATTCAAACTGATAAATTCATGTTTCTCTCGTTCGAAACGGTGGATTTTTGTGAAATCACGATAAAACTGCTGTTTTAAACTAGCAAACCAAAGGAAATGCTGTTTTCAACAATCTAAACTGACGTATTTAAAAAGCTGTTTTAAACTTGCAAAAACATAAAAAACGCTCTTTTGAACTATGATGATAAATTCATGTTTCCTTTGTGCGAAACAGCGAATTTTTGTGAAATAACGATAAAACTGCTGTATTAATCTTGCAAAAAAAAAGTTTGAGGTATAGGGTTGGGGTTCGAAGTATGATGTTTGGGGTTCGAGGTTTGAGGTTTGCGGTTGAGGATTGGAGTTTGAGGTTTGGGGTTTGAGATTTGGGGTTGGGGTTCGAGGTTTAAAGTTTGGGGTTCGAGGTTTGAGGTTTGGGGTTGAGGTTTGGGGTTTGATGTTTGGGGTTTGGGGTTCGAGTTTTGGGGTTTGGGGTTGAGGTTTGAGGTTTGAAGTTTGGGGTTCGCGGTTTGAGGTTTGGGGTTGGGGTTCGGTGTTTGAGGTTTAGGGTTTGGGGTTCGAGGTTTGAGGTTTGGGGTTCGCGGTTTGAGGTTTGTGGTTGAGGTTTGGGGTTTGAGGTTTGGGGTTTGGGGTTCGAGTTTTGGGGTTTGGGGTTGAGGTTTGAGGTTGAGGTTTGGGGTTGAGGTTTGGGGTTGAGGTTTAGGGTTGAGATTTGGGGTTTGATGTTTGGGGTTTGGGGTTCGAGTTTTGGGGTTTGGGGTTGAGGTTTGGGGTTTGAGGTTTGGGGTTCGCGGTTTGAGGTTTGGGGTTTGGGTTCGGTGTTTGAGGTTTGGGGTTTGGGGTTCGAGGTTTGAGGTTTGGGGTTCGCGGTTTGAGGTTTGTGGTTGAGGTTTGGGGTTTGAGGTTTGGGGTTTGGGGTTCGAGTTTTGGGGTTTGGGGTTTAGGTTTGGGGTTGAGGTTTGGGGTTGAGGTTTGGGGTTGAGGTTTAGGGTTGAGGTTTAGGGTTGAGGTTTGGGGTTTAGGTTTGGGGTTTGAGGTTAGGGATTTAGGGGTCGAAGTTTGAGGTTTGAGTTTCGAGGTTTGAGGTTTGGGGTTGAGGGTTGGGGTTTGAGGTTGGAGGTTTGAGGTTTGGGGGTTGAGGTTCGATGTTTGAGGTTTGGAGTTTGGGGTACGAGGTTTGAAGTTTGAGGTTGAGGTTTGGGGTTTGAGTTTGGGGATTGGGGTTCGGGGTTTTAGGTTTGGGGTTTGTGGTGTTTGGATTGGGTTAAATGTTTCTTTCGTGCGAAACGGCGAATTATGAGATTCAAATTGCTGTTTTAAACTTGTAAAAACATAAAAATCGCTGTTTTAAACTAATCAAACTGATAAATTCATGTTTGTTTTGTTGGAAACTGCGGATTTTTGTGAAATCACGATAAAACGCTGTTTTCAACTATTCAAACTGATAAATTCATGTTTCTTTCGTAAGAAACAGCGATTTAAGAGAAATGACGATCAAATTGCTGTTTTAAACTTGCAAAAACATAGAAAAACGCTGTTTTCAACTAATCAAACTGATAAATTCATGTTTCTTTCGTGCGAAACGGCGATTTATGAGAAATGACGTTTAAATTGTTGTTTTAAACTTGCAAAATCATAGAAAACGCTGTTTTCAACTATTCAAACTGATAAATTCATGTTTCTTTCGTGCGAAACGGCGATTTATGAAAAATGACGATAAAATTGCTGTTTTAAACTTGGAAAAACAAAGAAAAACGCTGTTTTCAACTATTCAAACTGATAAATTCTTGTTTCTTCCGTGCGTAACGGCGATTTATGAGAAATGACAATAAAATTGCTGTTTTAAACTTGCAAAAACATAGAAAAACGCTGTTTTCAACTATTCAAACTGCTAAATTCATGTTTTTTCCGTGCGAAACGGCGATTTATGAGAAATGACGATAAAATTGCTGTTTTAAACTTGCAAAAACATAGAAAAACGCTGTTTTTAACTATTCAAACTGATAAATTCATGTTTCTCTCGTTCGAAACGGTGGATTTTTGTGAAATCACGATAAAACTACTGTTTTAAACTAGCAAAACCAAGAAAACGCTGTTTTCAACAATCTAAACTGACGTATTTAAAATGCTGTTTTAAACTTGCAAAAACATAGAAAACGCTCTTTTGAACTATGATTCTAAATTCATGTTTCTTTTGTGCGAAACGGCGATTTATGAGAAATGGCGATGAAATTGCTGTATTATTTATTTATTTATTTATTTATTTATTAAATATTCCATTTTGGAATCTGTAGGCAGTGCCTGGCACTGATACCCAGATCCATTACAAAAAAAAAAATATATGACTAATCAGGCAATAACATGCTATATATATATATATATATATATATATATATATATATATATATATATATATATATATATATATGTATATATATATATATATATATATATATATATATATATATATATACACACACATACATATATACATACATACATATATATACACATACACATATATACACATATATATACATATACATACATACACACATATACATACATATACATATATACATACATACATATATACATATACATAAATATACATATCTTATATAACTAATAATAAATTTTAATAATCAAGGTAAATGATATTTAAATAAATATCAAAAATAACATTTATGCACATAGGAACTTGAACTACGAGTAATATACATATTTAACAAAATCTCTTACAGCTATTCTAAATTTTTTAATATTTTTGATTTGTTTTGTTTTGTTATCTAGAAGATTATATATTAATATGCAATGATTATAGTTTGAGTTATATGCTCTTACAGTTGAGTATTTAATAGTTCTGAAATGACTAGCGTTTCTTGTATTGCACTCATGGTAATTTTTACCAGTATTTAAGTTGGTATTGCACTTGAAATTTAAACTAATTATTTTATGGACAAAAACACATTGCTCTATTTTTTGTAGTTCGTTAATTGTTAATAGATTAGTTGAAGAATAAATAGTTTCAGTAGGCGTCAATCGTGGTATACCAAATATAGCTTTGATTGCTTTATTTTGTAGCCTCTGTACTTTCTCTAATAAAAAACTACTACAAGTACTCCATGTAGGCATTAAGTATGTTAAATGGCTTTTTACAAAGGAATGATAGATATGATTTTTTGCTTTTCTAGATAAAAGATAATTACATTTATATAAATTTGCTATTAGTGGTATAATTTTATCACAAATTTGAGTTATCATCCTACCCCAAGTCAACTTAAAGTCTATCCATAGTCCTAAATATTTATATTCACTCACTATGTTTAGTTTTTTATCTTTTAAGTAAAGATCTAACTCATCTTGAATACCTCTCAAACTAAATGTCATGTAAACAGTTTTGTCCGTATTAATAAATAAATAATTACAGTCCGTCCATGAAGTGAATATTTTTAAGTCTTGATTTATTAGTTCTCTCAAATTACCCTTCGTTTTTGCACTATATATTAACACGGTGTCATCTGCGAAAGTAAAGTATTTTCCTTTTAATTTCACTTTTTGGAGGTCCCACACGTACAGGGAGAACAATAAGGGGCCTAGCACCGAGCCCTGAGGTACACCATATTTGACAGTTTTGAACTCACTGACCACGTTATTTACAACTGTACACTGACTTCTGTCTTCTACATAACTTTTAATTAATTGTAGTGCAGTTCCTCGTATACCGATATTTTCTAGCTTCTCTATAATTCGCTTCGTATCTATGGTGTCGAACGCCTTCGAAAAATCGATGAAAATAGATGCTACCTGATTGCCGGAATCCAATTCTCCTAATATATGGGTAGTGAAGTCTGCAACGGTTGACTGAGCGCCAGAATTGTTTTGATAGCCATATTGGTATTTATCAAATTGTATAGTTTTATTTATGAAGTTAATTATTCTCTTTTTCACTATCTTTTCAATTAATTTGGAAAAAATACTTAGTAATGATATAGGTCTGTAGTTTTTGGGTATGTCCCTTTTCCCAGATTTATATATTGGAATGACTTTACTAATCTTTAATGATTCTGGAAAATAGCCATCTTCAATGACTTTGTTCACTAATTCCGTTATAATGGGAATTAAGATGTCTTCAACGCAAGTAATGTCTTTTGTTGTGATATTATTTATTCCTGGACTAATATTATTATTCAATTCTCGTATCGTATTCCAGACTTCATTTTCATCATATGGACTCAAATATATAGACTTTTCATTCCATATTTTGATATTGTTTTTGTTCTGATCAGAGTTAACTGTATCATTATTTTTTCTGAGTTCCTCAGCAACATTTATGAAATAATCATTTAATGCTTCTGCTTTGGTAATATTATCTCTACATATTTTGTCTTTATATAGGATTTCAGAACTAAACTCTGTTTTTTGTTTCTTTTCGTAACGTATTGCTTCATTTATTGTATTCCATAATTTTTTTGCATTATTTCCGCTGTGTTCTATCTTTCTAGAGAAGTACAGTTTCTTTTTATATTTAATGGTGTTGGTAACTTTATTTTTAAGTGTCTTATACTCTTGATTTAATTTAGGAATAACGTTATCATTTTTCTCTAATTTCATTTTCTTATACGCTTTATCTTTTTCTTTAATTAAATCATATATTTCTTTATCCATCCATGTTTCATTTTAGTTTTTTATTTTTATTTGTTTGCTACAATTATGTTTTGTTTCCTGAATAATTGTTTGTAATTTTTCAAAATTTTCTATAGTGTTTATATTTATTTTATTTATTATTTCAGTTCTATAACGATTGTAGTCAATGATAGTTTTGTACTTTGCATTTTCCCTTTTTTTATTTATTAATTTGTTAATATTAACCTTAATTATATTATGGTCGGATAAATCCGTGATTTCAACAGTGACGTTGATTCGATAACTTTTAATGCTGCTTGAAACATGGTCTATGATTGCTGTATTTCTAGTAGCTGCTTCTTGGGTGATTAAGTTGTTGATTTCAAATCCGTTGCTGCGAATTATATTCTTGTATTGTGTGATTTCTTTATTTTGTTTAAGTAAATCAATATTTAAGTCTCCTATTATTATGCAATTATTTTGATATTTTTCGAGCAAGTCATCTATGTAATCAAGAGTCTCTTTTATGTGTGTGTCTGGTGGCCGGTATATGAAAATATATTTTATATCCTTAATTTTAATTACCAGTGTATTGATGTTATATAGTGTTACATTTTCAATTAAATCAAAAGGCAAATTATCTTTTATATATACAGATACTCCTCCACCTCTACCAGTTCTGCAACAATGTGCACTGTTGTAGTCCTTCAAGTTATAAAATTTAGTTTCATTAGAGTTTAACCAAGTTTCGGTGATTGCGATTATATCTGGTAAATTATGCTGATTAATAATTGCTGTAAACTCATCAAATTTATTCCTAATACTTCGAATATTTAAGTAGAATATTGAAAATTGAATTTGATATTTTGTTTGACTTAACCAAATTATTAAAAACTTATTAAAATGTTCTTTTAACTGCTTTATTGCTCTTCTTCTTCATCACTTTCCTTTAGAGATTCTATATCTTCTTCTGTTTTTATACGATATACCTTAAACCCTTCCTTTTTTCTAGCATAAACTTTACCTTGTTTACACCAGATAAATTTAAATCCGTATTCCTCTCTTTTCAATTCTAATGCTTTTTTAAGAAGAATTCTTGTTTCGTATCCTAAATCCTCATTTATATAAATGGTTGTTCCTGCTGTGTCTATTCCACAACTTGCAGTACTAAGGTTTCTAAATTGTCTTCTTTTTTTTAATATATTATTTCTTGTTTCAATATTATTAAGTTTAATCTTAATAAGTACTGATTGTTTGTTTTTCAGGTTGATTCTGTTTATAGATTCAATATCGTTGTTATTGACTTCCTCTTTAATATGAAGAAAAATCTTACTCAATTTAGCTTGTATTACATCATCAGTATCATCTGCATCTTTACAAATGCCTGTAATTATTAAATTTCCTTCACGTTTGTTATTTTCATTAACATCAATTTTAGTTTTAAATTTATTAACATCCTCCCTCAATCTATAATTTTCTTTCTTAATTTCTTGTAACATATCCTTAAATACTGAATTTTTTATCCTTTCTTCCTCAAATTTTTCATTAATAAAAATCAATGATTGTTGATAACCACGTACCTCTTCTCATAGTTGTTGTAATTCATGTAATACTTGCTCCATTCGCTGCCCCAGGCTTGCTTCCATCTGCTTTCCACTAGTGTTGGTTTGGTTGCCTAAGTCAGAGCTCGTAGATGCAACACCACCGGTGTTGACTCGGACAGTACTGTCCTCCTTGACCTTTGTAACCTCATTTTTTCCATTCTGACAGCCCGGGCATGTCCACAACGATTTTGTTTGATGCATTATTCGAGCATCAAATTCATTTATGCCCACGCAATCTACATGAAAAAAAGGAACTGCACTGACCACTACACTTTAATTTATACAAACTTTTTCCAATAGTTTTTTTGCATTTTTTACAGATTAATTTATTGCCCGCCATCATAAGATAAACGTCAATCAGTATTAAACTTGCAAAAAAATAGAAAAACGCTGTTTTCAACTATTCAAACTGACAAATTCATGTTTCTTCCGTGCGAAACGGCGATTTATGAGAAATGACGATAAAATTGCTGTTTTAAACTTGCAAAAACATAGAAAAACGCTGTTTTTAACTATTCAAACTGATAAATTCATGTTCCTTTCGTGCGAAACGGCGATTTAAGAGAAATGACGATAAAATTGCTGTTTTAAACTTGCAAAAACATAGAAAAACGCTGTTTTCAACTATTCAAACTGATAATTTCATGTTTCTTTCGTTCGAAATGGCGATTTATGAGAAATGACGATAAAATTGCTGTTTTAAACTTGCAAAAACATAGAAAAACGCTGTTTTCAACTATTCAAACTGACAAATTTATGTTTCTTCTGTGCGAAACGACGATTTATGAGAAATGACGATAAAATTGCTGTTTTAAACTTGCAAAAACATAAAAAAACGCTGTTTTCAACTATTCAAACTGATAAATTCATGTTTCTTTCGTGCGAAACGGCGATTTATGAGAAATGACGTTTAAATTGTTGTTTTAAACTTGCAAAAACATAGAAAAACGCTGTTTTCAACTATTCAAACTGACAAATTCATGTTTCTTCCGTGCGAAACGGCGATTTATGAAAATGACGATAAAATTTAACTTGCAAAAACCTAGAAAAACGCTGTTTTCAACTATTCAAACTGACAAATTCATGTTTCTTCCGTACAAACCGGCGATTTATGAGAAATGGCGATAAAATTGCTGTTTTAAACTTGAAAAAACATAGAAAAACGCTGTTTTCAACTATTCAAACTGATAAATTCATGTTTCTTTCTTTCGAAACGGTGGATTTTGTGAAATCATGATAAAACTGCTGTTTTAAACTAACAAAACCAAGAAAACGCTGTTTTCAACAATCTAAACTGACGTATTTAAAATGCTGTTTTAAACTTGCAAAAACATAGAAAACGCTCTTTTGAACTATGATGCTAAATTCATGTTTCTTTTGTGCGAAACGGCGATTTATGAGAAATGACGATGAAATTGCTGTTTTAAACTTGCAAAAACATAGAAAAACGCTGTTTTCAACTATTCGAACTGACAAGTTCATGTTTCTTCCATGCGAAACGGCGATTTATGAGAAATGACGATGAAATTGCTGTTTTAAACTTGCAAAAACATAGAAAAACGCTGTTTTCAACTATTCAAACTGATAAATTCATGTTTCTTTCGTACGAAACGGCGATTTATGAGAAATGACGATTAAATTGCTGTTATAAACTTGCAAAAACATAGAAGAACGCTGTTTTCAACTATTCAAACTGATAAATTCATGTTTCTTTCGTTCGAAACGGTGCATTTTTGTTAAATCACGATAAAACTGCTGTTTTAAACTAGCAAAATCAAGAAAAGCTGTTTTCAACAATCTAAACTGACGTATTTAAAATGCTGTTTTAAACTTGAAAAAACATAGAAAAACGCTGTTTTCAACTATTCAAACTGATAAATTCATGTTTCTTTCTTTCGAAACGGTGGATTTTTGTGAAATCACGATATAACTGCTGTTTTAAACTAGCCAAACCAAGAAAACGCTGGTTTCAACAATCTAAACTGACGTATTTAAATGCTGTTTTAAACTTGCAAAAACATAGAAAACGCTGTTTTGAACTATCCAAACTGACAAATTCATGTTTCTTTCGTGCGAAACGGCGATTTATTAGAAATGACGATATGATTGCTGTTTTAAACTTGCAAAAACATAGAAAAATGCTGTTTTCAACTATTCAAACTGATAAATTCATGTTTCTTCCGTGCGAAACGGCGATTTATGAGAAATGACGATAAGATTGCTGTTTTAAACTTGTAAAAACATAGAAAAATGCTGTTTTCAACTATTCAAACTGATAAATTTATGTTTCTTCCGTGCGAAACGGCGATTTATGAGAAATGACGATAAAATTGCTGTTTTAAACTTGCAAAAACATAGAAAAACGCTGTTTCCAACTATTCAAACTGATAAATTGATGTTTCTTTTGTGCGAAATGGTGAATTTTGAGAAATGACGATAAAATTGCAGTTTTAAACTTGCAAAAACATAGAAAAACGCTATTTTCAACTATTCAAACTGATAAATTCATGTTTCTTTCGTGCGAAACGGCTATTTATGAGAAATGACGATAAAATTGCTGTTTTAAACTTGCAAAAACATAGAAAAACGCTGTTTTCAACTATTCAAACTGATAAATTCATGTTTCTTTCGTGCGAAGCGGCGATTTATGAGAAATGACGATAAAATTACTGTTTTAAACTTGCAAAAACATAGAAAAACGCTGTTGTCAACTATTCAAACTGATAAATTCATGTTTCTTTTGTTCGAAACGGTGGATTTTTGTGAAATCACGATAAAACTGCTGTTTTAAACTAGCAAAACCAAGAAAACGCTGTTTTTAACAATCTAAACTGACGTATTTAAAATGCTGTTTTAAACTTGCAAAAACATAGAAAACGCTCTTTTGAACTTATCCAAACTGACAAATTTATGTTTCTTCCGTGCAAACCGGCGATTTATGAGAAATGACGATAAAATTGCTGTTTTAAACTTGCAAAAACATAGAAAAACGCTGTTTACAACTATTCAAACTGATAAATTCATGTTTCTTTCGTGCGAAACTGCGATTTATGAGAAATGACGTTTAAATTGTTGTTTTAAACTTGCAAAAACATAGAAAAACGCTGTTTTCAACTATTCAAACTGACAAATTTATGTTTCTACCGTGCGAAACGACGATTTATGAGAAATGACGATAAAATTGCTGTTTTAAACTTGCAAAAACATAGAAAAACGCTGTTTTCAACTATTCAAACGGACAAATTCATGTTCCTTCCGTGCAAACCGGCGATTTATGAGAAATGGCGATAAAATTGCTGTTTTAAACTTGCAAAAACATAGAAAACGCTCTTTTGAACTATGATGCTAAATTAATGTTTCTTTTGTGCGAAACGGCGATTTATGAGAAATGACGATGAAATTGCTGTTTTAAACTTGCAAAAACATAGAAAAACGCTGTATTCAACTATTCAAACTGATAAATTCATGTTTCTTTCGTGCGAAACGGCGATTTATGAGAAATGACGATTAAATTGCTGTTATAAACTTGCAAAAACATAGAAGAACGCTGATTTCAACTATTCAAACTGATAAATTCATGTTTCTTTCGTTCTAAACGGTGCATTTTTGTTAAATCACGATAAAACTGCTGTTTTAAACTAGCAAAATCAAGAAAAGCTGTTTTCAACAATCTAAACTGACGTATTTAAAATGCTGTTTTAAATTTGAAAAAACATAGAAAAACGCTGTTTTCAACTATTCAAACTGATAAATTCATGTTTCTTTCTTTCGAAACGGTGGATTTTTGTGAAATCACGATAAAACTGCTGTTTCAAACTAGCCAAACCAAGAAAACGCTGGTTTCAACAATCTAAACTGACAAATTCATGTTTCTTCCGTGCAAACCGGCGATTTATGAGAAATGACGATAAAAATGCTGTTTTAAACTTGAAAAAAACATAGAAAACGCTCTTTTGAACTATGATGCTAAATTCATGTTTCTTTTGTGGATTTTTGTGAAATCACGATAAAACTGCTGTTTTAAACTAACAAAACCAAGAAAACGCTGTTTTCAACAATCTAAACTGACGTATTTAAGATGCTGTTTTAAACTTGCAAAAACATAGAAAACGCTCTTTTGAACTATGATGCTAAATTCATGTTTCTTTTGTGCGAAACGGTGATTTATGAGAAATGACGATGAAATTGCTGTTTTAAACTTGCAAAAACATAGAAAAACGCTGTTTTCAACTATTCAAACTGACAAATTTATGTTTCTTCCGTGCGAAACGGCGATTTATGAGAAATGACGATAAAATTGCTGTTTTAAACTTCCAAAAAAACATAGAAAAACGCTGTTTCCAACTATTCAATTTGATAAATTCATGTTTTTTCGTGCGAAACGGCGATTTATGAGAAATGACGATTAAATTGCAGTTATAAACTTGCAAAAACATAGAAGAACGCTGTTTCAACTTTTCAAACTGATAAATTCATGTTTCTTTCGTTCGAAACGGTGCATTTTTGTTAAATCACGATAAAACTGCTGTTTTAAACTAGCAAAATCAAGAAAAGCTGTTTTCAACAATCTAAACTGACGTATTTAAAATGCTGTTTTAAACTTGAAAAAACATAGAAAAACGCTGTTTTCAACTATTCAATTTGATAAATTCATGTTTCTTTCGTTCGAAACGGTGGATTTTTGTGAAATCACGATAAAACTGCTGTTTTAAACTAGCAAAACCAAGAAAACGCTGTTTTCAACAATCTAAACTGACGTATTTAAATGCTGTTTTTAACTTGCAAAAACATAGAAAACGCTGCTTTGAACTATCCAAACTGACAAATTCATGTTTCTTTTGTGCGGAACGGCGATTTATGAGAAATGACAATAAATTTGCAGTTTTAAACTTGCAAAAACATAGAAAAACGCTATTTTCAATTATTCAAACTGATAAATTCATGTTTCTTTCGTGCGAAACGGCTATTTATGAGAAATGACGATAAAATTGCTGTTTTAAACTTGCAAAAACATAGAAAAACGCTGTTTTCAATTATTCAAACTGATAAATTCATGTTTCTTTCGTGCGAAACGGCGATTTATGAGAAATGACGATAAAATTACTGTTTTAAACTTGCAAAAACATAGAAAAACGAAAAACTATTCAAACTAATAAATTCATGTTTCTTTTGTTCGAAACGGTGGATTTTTGTGAAATCACGATAAAACTGCTGTTTTAAACTAGCAAAACCAAGAAAACGCTGTTTTCAGCAATCTAAACTGACGTATTTAAAATGCTGTTTTAAACTTGCAAAAACATAGAAAACGCTCTTTTGAACTTATCCAAACTGACAAATTTATGTTTCTTCCGTGCAAACCGGCGATTTATGAGAAATGACGACAAAATTGCTGTTTTAAACTTGAAAAAACATAGAAAAACACTGTTTTCAACTATTCAAACTGATAAATTCATGTTTCTCTCGTTCGAAACGGTGGATTTTTGTGAAATCACGATAAAACTGCTGTTTTAAACTAGCAAAACCAAGGAAATGCTGTTTTCAACAATCTAAACTGACGTATTTAAAAAGCTGTTTTAAACTTGCAAAAACATAAAAAACGCTCTTTTGAACTATGATGATAAATTCATGTTTCTTTTGTGCGAAACAGCGAATTTTTGTGAAATAACGATAAAACTGCTGTATTAATCTTGCAAAAAAAAAGTTTGAAGTTTGGGGTTTGGGTTCGAAGTATGAGGTTTGGGGTTCGAGGTTTGATGTTTGCGGTTGAGGATTGGAGTTTGAGGTTTGGGGTTTGAGATTTGGGGTTGGGGTTCGAGGTTTGAGGTTTGGGGTTCGAGGTTTGAGGTTTGGGGTTGAGGTTTGGGGTTTGATGTTTGGGGTTTGGGGTTCGAGTTTTGGGGTTTGGGGTTGAGGTTTGGGGTTTGAGGTTTGGGGTTCGCGGTTTGAGGTTTGGGGTTGGGGTTCAGTGTTTGAGGTTTGGGGTTCGCGGTTTGAGGTTTGTGGTTGAGGTTTGGGGTTTGAGGTTTGGGGTTTGGGGTTCGAGTTTTGGGGTTTGGGGTTGAGGTTTGGGGTTGAGGTTTGGGGTTGAGGTTTGGGGTTGAGGTTTGGGGTTTAGGTTTTGGGTTGAGGTTTGGGGTTTAGGTTTGGGGTTTAGGTTTGGGGTTTGAGGTTAGAGATTTGGGGGTCGAAGTTTGAGGTTTGAGGTTCGAGGTTTGAGGTTTGTTGTTGAGGGTTGGGGTTTGAGGTTGGAGGTTTGAGGTTTGGGGGTTGAGGTTCGATGTTTGAGGTTTGGAGTTTGGGGTACGAGGTTTGAAGTTTGAGGTTGAGGTTTGGGGTTTGAATTTGGGGATTGGGGTTCGGGGTTTTAGGTTTGGGGTTTGTGGTGTTTGGATTGGGTGAAATGTTTCTTTCATGCGAAACGGCGAATTATGAGATTCAAATTGCTGTTTTAAACTTGTAAAAACATAAAAATCGCTGTTTTCAACTAATCAAACTGATAAATTCATGTTTATTTTGTTGGAAACTGCGGATTTTTGTGAAATCACGATAAAACGCTGTTTTAAACTATTCAAACTAATAAATTCATGTTTCTTTCGTGAGAAACAGCGATTTAAGAGAAATGACGATAAAATTGCTGTTTTAAACTTGCAAAAACATAGAAAAACGCTGTTTTCAACTATTCAAACTGATAAATTCTTGTTTCTTCCGTGCGAAACGGCGATTTATGAGAAATCTTGCAAAAAAAAAGTTTGAGGTATGGGGTTGGGGTTCGAAGTATGAGGTTTGGGGTTCGAGGTTTGAGGTTTGCGGTTGAGGATTGGAGTTTGAGGTTTGGGGTTTGAGATTTGGGGTTGGGGTTCGAGGTTTAAAGTTTGGGGTTCGAGGTTTGAGGTTTGGGGTTGAGGTTTGGGGTTTGATGTTTGGGGTTTGGGGTTCGAGTTTTGGGGTTTGGGGTTGAGGTTTGAGGTTTGAAGTTTGGGGTTCGCGGTTTGAGGTTTGGGGTTGGGGTTCGGTGTTTGAGGTTTGGGGTTTGGGGTTCGAGGTTTGAGGTTTGGGGTTCGCGGTTTGAGGTTTGTGGTTGAGGTTTGGGGTTTGAGGTTTGGGTTTGGGGTTCGAGTTTTGGGGTTTGGGGTTGAGGTTTTAGGTTGAGGTTTGGGGTTGAGGTTGGGGTTGAGGTTTAGGGTTGAGATTTGGGGTTTGATGTTTGGGGTTTGGGGTTCGAGTTTTGGGGTTTGGGGTTGAGGTTTGGGGTTTGAGGTTTGGGGTTCGCGGTTTGAGGTTTGGGGTTTGGGTTCGGTGTTTGAGGTTTGGGGTTTGGGGTTCGAGGTTTGAGGTTTGGGGTTCGCGGTTTGAGGTTTGTGGTTGAGGTTTGGGGTTTGAGGTTTGGGGTTTGGGGTTCGAGTTTTGGGGTTTGGGGTTTAGGTTTGGGGTTGAGGTTTGGGGTTGAGGTTTGGGGTTGAGGTTTGGGGTTGAGGTTTAGGGTTGAGGTTTGGGGTTTAGGTTTGGGGTTTGAGGTTAGTGATTTGGGGGTCGAAGTTTGAGGTTTGAGTTTCGAGGTTTGAGGTTTGGGGTTTAGGGTTGGGGTTTGAGGTTGGAGGTTAGAGGTTTGGGGGTTGAGGTTCGATGTTTGAGGTTTGGAGTTTGGGGTACGAGGTTTGAAATTTGAGGTTGAGGTTTGGGGTTTGAGTTTGGGGATTGGGGTTCGGGGTTTTAGGTTTGGGGTTTGTGGTGTTTGGATTGAGTTAAATGTTTCTTTCGTGCGAAACGGCGAATTATTAGATTCAAATTGCTGTTTTAAACTTGTAAAAACATAAAAATCGCTGTTTTAAGCAAATCAAACTGATAAATTCATGTTTGTTTTGTTGGAAACTGCGGATTTTTGTGAAATCACGATAAAACGCTGTTTTCAACTATTCAAACTGATAAATTCATGTTTCTTTCGTAAGAAACAGCGATTTAAGAGAAATGACGATCAAATTGCTGTTTTAAACTTGCAAAAACATAGAAAAACGCTGTTTTCAACTATTCAAACTGATAAATTCATGTTTCTTTCGTGCGAAACGGCGATTTATGAGAAATGACGATTAAATTGTTGTTTTAAACTTGCAAAATCATAGAAAACGCTGTTTTCAACTATTCAAACTGATAAATTCATGTTTCTTTCGTGCGAAACGGCGATTTATGAAAAATGACGATAAAATTGCTGTTTTAAACTTGGAAAAACAAAGAAAAACGCTGTTTTTAACTATTCAAACTGATAAATTCATGTTTCTCTCGTTCGAAACGGTGGATTTTTGTGAAATCACGATAAAACTGCTGTTTTAAACTAGCAAAACCAAGAAAACGCTGTTTTCAACAATCTAAACTGACGTATTTAAAATGCTGTTTTAAACTTGCAAAAACATAGAAAACGCTCTTTTGAACTATGATTCTAAATTCATGTTTCTTTTGTGCGAAACGGCGATTTATGAGAAATGACGATGAAATTGCTGTATTATTTATTTATTTATTTATTTATTTATTAAATATTCCATTTTGGAATCTGTAGGCAGTGCCTGGCACTGATACCCAGATCCATTACAAAAAAAAATATATGACTAATCAGGCAATAACATGCTATATATATATATATATATATATATATATATATATATATATATATATATATATATACATACACATACATATATACATACATACATATATATACACATACACATATATACATATATATATATATATATATATACATATACATACATACACACATATACATATATACATACATACATATATACATATACATAAATATACATATCTTATATAACTAATAATAAATTTTAATAATCAAGGTAAATGATATTTAAATAAATATCAAAAATAACATTTATGCACATAGGAACTTGAACTACGAGTAATACACATATTTAACAAAATCTCTTACAGCTATTCTAAATTTTTTAATATTTTTGATTTGTTTTGTTTTGTTATCTAGAAGATTATATATTAATATGCAATGATTATAGGTTGAGTTATATGCTCTTACAGTTGAGTATTTAATAGTTCTGAAATGACTAGCGTTTCTTGTATTGCACTCATGGTAATTTTTACCAGTATTTAAGTTGGTATTGCACTTGAAATTTAAACTAATTATTTTATGGACAAAAACACATTGCTCTATTTTTTGTAGTTCGTTAATTGTTAATAGATTAGTTGAAGAATAAATAGTTTCAGTAGGCGTCAATCGTGGTATACCAAATATAGCTTTGATTGCTTTATTTTGTAGCCTTTGTACTTTCTCTAATAAAAAACTACTACAAGTACTCCATGTGGGCATTAAGTATGTTAAATGGCTTTTTACAAAGGAATGATAGATATGATTTTTTGCTTTTCTAGATAAAAGATAATTACATTTATATAAATTTGCTATTAGTGGTATAATTTTATCACAAATTTGAGTTATCATCCTACCCCAAGTCAACTTAAAGTCTATCCATAGTCCTAAATATTTATATTCACTCACTATGTTTAGTTTTTTATCTTTTAAGTAAAGATCTAACTCATCTTGAATACCTCTCAAACTAAATGTCATGTAAACAGTTTTGTCCGTATTAATAAATAAATAATTACAGTCCGTCCATGAAGCGAATATTTTTAAGTCTTGATTTATTAGTTCTCTCAAATTACCCTTCGTTTTTGCACTATATATTAACACGGTGTCATCTGCGAAAGTAAAGTATTTTCCTTTTAATTTCACTTTTTGGAGGTCCCACACGTACAGGGAGAACAATAAGGGGCCTAGCACCGAGCCCTGAGGTACACCATATTTGACAGTTTTGAACTCACTGACCACGTTATTTACAACTGTACACTGACTTCTGTCTTCTACATAACTTTTAATTAATTGTAGTGCAGTTCCTCGTATACCGATATTTTCTAGCTTCTCTATAATTCGCTTCGTATCTATGGTGTCGAACGCCTTCGAAAAATCGATGAAAATAGATGCTACCTGATTGCCGGAATCCAATTCTCCTAATATATGGGTAGTGAAGTCTGCAACGGTTGACTGAGCGCCAGAATTGTTTTGATAGCCATATTGGTATTTATCAAATTGTATAGTTTTATTTATGAAGTTAATTATTCTCTTTTTCACTATCTTTTCAATTAATTTGGAAAAAATACTTAGTAATGATATAGGTCTGTAGTTTTTGGGTATGTCCCTTTTCCCAGATTTATATATTGGAATGACTTTACTAATCTTTAATGATTCTGGAAAATAGCCATCTTCAATGACTTTGTTCACTAATTCCGTTATAATGGGAATTAAGATGTCTTCAACGCAAGTAATGTCTTTTGTTGTGATATTATCTATTCCTGGACTAATATTATTATTCATTTCTCGTATCGTATTCCAGACTTCATTTTCATCACATGGACTCAAATATATAGACTTTTCATTCCATATTTTGATATTGTTTTTGTTCTGATCAGAGTTAACTGTATCATTATTTTTTCTGAGTTCCTCAGCAACATTTATGAAATAATCATTTAATGCTTCTGCTTTGGTAATATTATCTCTACATATTTTGTCTTTATATAGGATTTCAGAACTAAATTCTGTTTTTTGTTTCTTTTCGTAACGTATTGCTTCATTTATTGTATTCCATAATTTTTTTGCATTATTTCCGCTGTGTTCTATCTTTCTAGAGAAGTACAGTTTCTTTTTATATTTAATGGTGTTGGTAACTTTATTTTTAAGTGTCTTATACTCTTGATTTAATTTAGGAATAACGTTATCATTTTTCTCTAATTTCATTTTCTTATACGCTTTATCTTTTTCTTTAATTAAATCATATATTTCTTTATCCATCCATGTTTCATTTTAGTTTTTTATTTTTATTTGTTTGCTACAATTATGTTTTGTTTCCTGAATAATTGTTTGTAATTTTTCAAAATTTTCTATAGTGTTTATATTTATTTTATTTATTATTTCAGTTCTATAACGATTGTAGTCAATGATAGTTTTGTACTTTGCATTTTCCCTTTTTTTATGTATTAATTTGTTAATATTAACCTTAATTATATTATGGTCGGATAACTCCGTGATTTCAACAGTGACGTTGATTCGATAACTTTTAATGCTGCTTGAAACATGGTCTATGATTGCTGTATTTCTAGTAGCTGCTTCTTGGGTGATTAAGTTGTTGATTTCAAATCCGTTGCTGCGAATTATATTCTTGTATTGTGTGATTTCTTTATTTTGTTTAAGTAAATCAATATTTAAGTCTCCTATTATTATGCAATTATTTTGATATTTTTCGAGCAAGTCATCTATGTAATCAAGAGTCTCTTTTATGTGTGTGTCTGGTGGCCGGTATATGAAAATATATTTTATATCCTTAATTTTAATTACCAGTGTATTGATGTTATATAGTGTTACATTTTCAATTAAATCAAAAGGCAAATTATCTTTTATATATACAGATACTCCTCCACCTCTACCAGTTCTGCAACAATGTGCACTGTTGTAGTCCTTCAAGTTATAAAATTTAGTTTCATTAGAGTTTAACCAAGTTTCGGTGATTGCGATTATATCTGGTAAATTATGCTGATTAATAATTGCTGTAAACTCATCAAATTTATTCCTAATACTTCGAATATTTAAGTAGAATATTGAAAAATTGAATTTGATATTTTGTTTGACTTAACCATATTATTAAAAACTTATTAAAATGTTCTTTTAACTGCTTTATTGCTCTTCTTCTTCATCACTTTCCTTTAGAGATTCTATATCTTCTTCTGTTTTTATACGATATACCTTAAACCCTTCCTTTTTTCTAGCATAAACTTTACCTTGTTTACACCAGATAAATTTAAATCCGTATTCCTCTCTTTTCAATTCTCATGCTTTTTTAAGAAGAATTCTTGTTTCGTATCCTAAATCCTCATTTATATAAATGGTTGTTCCTGCTGTGTCTATTCCACAACTTGCAGTACTAAGGTTTCTAAATTGTCTTCTTTTTTTTAATATATTATTTCTTGTTTCAATATTATTAAGTTTAATCTTAATAAGTACTGATTGTTTGTTTTTCAGGTTGATTCTGTTTATAGATTCAATATCGTTGTTATTGACTTCCTCTTTAATATGAAGAAAAATCTTACTCAATTTAGCTTGTATTACATCATCAGTATCATCTGCATCTTTACAAATGCCTGTAATTATTAAATTTCCTTCACGTTTGTTATTTTCATTAACATCAAATTTAGTTTTAAATTTATTAACATCCTCCCTCAATCTATAATTTTCTTTCTTAATTTCTTGTAACATATCCTTAAATACTGAATTTTTTATCCTTTCTTCCTCAAATTTTTCATTAATAAAAATCAATGATTGTTGATAACCACGTACCTCTTCTCTTAGTTGTTGTAATTCATGTAATACTTGCTCCATTCGCTGCCCCAGGCTTGCTTCCATCTGCTTTCCACTAGTGTTGGTTTGGTTGCCTAAGTCAGAGCTCGTAGATGCAACACCACCGGTGTTGACTCGGACAGTACTGTCCTCCTTGACCTTTGTAACCTCATTTTTTCCATTATGACAGCCCGGGCATGTCCACAACGATTTTGTTTGATGCATTATTCGAGCATCAAATTCATTTATGCCCACGCAATCTACATGAAAAAAGGAACTGCACTGACCACTACACTTTAATTTATACAAACTTTTTCCAATAGTTTTTTTGCATTTTTTACAGATTAATTTATTGCCCGCCATCATAAGATAAACGTCAATCAGTATTAAACTTGCAAAAACATAGAAAAACGCTGTTTTCAACTATTCAAACTGACAAATTCATGTTTCTTCCGTGCGAAACGGCGATTTATGAGAAATGACGATAAAATTGCTGTTTTAAACTTGCAAAAACATAGAAAAACGCTGTTTTTAACTATTCAAACTGATAAATTCATGTTCCTTTCGTGCGAAACGGCGATTTATGAGAAATGACGATTAAATTGCTGTTATAAACTTGCAAAAACATAGAAGAACGCTGTTTTCAACTATTCAAACTGATAAATTCATGTTTCTTTCGTTCGAAACGGTGCATTTTTGTTAAATCACGATAAAACTGCTGTTTTAAACTAGCAAAATCAAGAAAAGCTGTTTTCAACAATCTAAACTGACGTATTTCAAATGCTGTTTTAAACTTGAAAAAACATAGAAAACGCTGTTTTCAACTATTCAAACTGATAAATTCATGTTTCTTTCTTTCGAAACGGTGGATTTTTGTGAAATCACGATAAAACTGCTGTTTTAAACTAGCCAAACCAAGAAAACGCTGGTTTCAACAATCTAAACTGACGTATTTAAATGTTGTTTTAAACTTGCAAAAACATAGAAAACGCTGTTTTGAACTTATCCAAACTGACAAATTTATGTTTCTTCCTTGCAAACCGGCGATTTATGAGAAATGACGATAAAATTGCTGTTTTAAACTTGAAAAAACATAGAAAAACGCTGTTTTCAACTATTCAAACTGATAAATTCATGTTTCTTTTGTGAGAAACAGCGATTTAAGAGAAATGACGATAAAATTGCTGTTTTAAACTTGCAAAAACATAGAAAAACGCTGTTTTCAACTATTCAAACTGATAAATTCATGTTTCTTTCGTTCGAAACGGCGATTTATGAGTAATGACGATAAAATTGCTGTTTTAAACTTGCAAAAACATAGAAAAACGCTGTTTTCAACTATTCAAACTGATAAATTCATGTTTCTTTCTTTCGAAACGGTGGATTTTTGTGAAATCACGATAAAACTGCTGTTTTAAACTAACAAAAACAAGAAAACGCTGTTTTCAACAATCTAAACTGACGTATTTAAAATGCTGTTTTAAACTTGCAAAAACATAGAAAACGCTCTATTGAACTATGATGCTAAATTCATGTTTCTTTTAAGCGAAACGGCTATTTATGAGAAATGACGATAAAATTGCTGTTTTAAACTTGCAAAAACATAGAAAAACGCTGTTTTCAACCATTCAAACTGATAAATTCATGTTTCTTTCGTGCGAAACGGCGATTTATGAGAAATAACGATAAAATTGCTGTTTTAAACTTGCAAAAACATAGAAAAACGCTGTTTTGAACTATTCAAACTGACAAATTCATGTTTCTTTCGTGCGAAACGGCGATTTATGAGAAATGACGATAAAATTGCTGTTTTAAACTTGCAAAAACATAGAAAAACGCTGTTTTCAACTATTCAAACTGATAAATTCATGTTTCTTTCGTGCGAAACGGCGATTTATGAGAAATGACGATAAAATTGCTGTTTTAAACTTGCAAAAACATAGAAAAACGCTGTTTTCAACTATTCAAACTGATAAATTCATGTTTCTATCGTGCGAAACGGCGATTTATGAGAAATGACGTTTAAATTGTTGTTTTAAACTTGCAAAAACATAGAAAAACGCTGTTTTCAACTATTCAAACTGATAAATTCATGTTTCTTTCTTTCGAAACGGTGGATTTTTGTGAAATCACGATAAAACTGCTGTTTTAAACTAACAAAACCAAGAAAACGCTGTTTTCAACAATCTAAACTGACGTATTTAAATGCTGTTTTAAACTTGCAAAAACATAGAAAACGCTGTTTTGAACTATCCAAACTGACAAATTCATGTTTCTTTCGTGCGGAACGGCGATTTATGAGAAATGACGATAAGATTGCTGTTTTAAACTTGCAAAAACATATAAAAACGCTGTTTTCAACTATTCAAACTGATAAATTCATGTTTCTTCCGTGCGAAACGGCGATTTATGAGATATGACGATAAAATAGTTGTTTTAAATTTGCAAAAACATAGAAAAACGCTGTTTTCAACTATTCAAACTGATAAATTGATGTTTCTTTCGTGCGAAATGGCGAATTTTTAAAAATGACGATGAAATTGTAGTATTAAACTTGCAAAAACATAGAAAAACGCTATTTTAAACTATTCAAACTGATACATTCATGTTTCTCTCGTGCGAAACGGCTATTTATGAGAAATGACGATAAAATTGCTGTTTTAAACTTGCAAAAACATAGAAAAACGCTGCTTTCAACTACTCAAACTGATAAATTCTTGTTTCTTCCGTGCGAAACGGCGATTTATGAGAAATGACGATAAAATTGCTGTTTTAAACTTGCAAAAACATAGAAAAACGCTGTTTTCAACTATTCAAACTGATAAATTCATGTTTCTTTCGTGCGAAACGGCGATTTATGAGAAATGACGATAAAATTGCTGTTTTAAACTTGCAAAAACATAGAAAAACGCTGTTTTCAACTATTCAAACTGATAAATTCATGTTTCTATCGTGCGAAACGGCGATTTATGAGAAATGACGTTTAAATTGTTGTTTTAAACTTGCAAAAACATAGAAAAACGCTGTTTTCAACTATTCAAACTGATAAATTCATGTTTCTTCCTTTCGAAACGGTGGATTTTTGTGAAATCACGATAAAACTGCTGTTTTAAACTAACAAAACCAAAAAAACGCTGTTTTCAACAATCTAAACTGACGTATTTAAATGCTGTTTTAAACTTGCAAAAACATAGAAAACGCTGTTTTGAAATATCCAAACTGACAAATTCGTGTTTCTTTCGTGCGGAACGGCGATTTATGAGAAATGACGATAAGATTGCTGTTTTAAACTTGCAAAAACATAGAAAAACGCTGTTTTCAACTATTCAAACTGATAAATTCATGTTTCTTCCGTGCGAAACGGCGATTTATGAGATATGACGATAAAATAGTTGTTTTAAATTTGCAAAAACATAGAAAAACGCTGTTTTCAACTATTCAAACTGATAAATTGATGTTTCTTTCGTGCGAAATGGCGAATTTTGAGAAATGACGATAAAATTGTAGTATTAAACTTGCAAAAACATAGAAAAACGCTATTTTAAACTATTCAAACTGATACATTCATGTTTCTCTCGTGCGAAACGGCTATTTATGAGAAATGACGATAAAATTGCTGTTTTAAACTTGCAAAAACATAGAAAAACGCTGCTTTCAACTACTCAAACTGATAAATTCTTGTTTCTTCCGTGCGAAACGGCGATTTATGAGAAATGACGATAAAATTGCTGTTTTAAACATGCAAAAACATAGAGAAACGCTGTTTTCAACTATTCAAACTGATAAATTTATGTTTCTTTCGTGCGAAACGGCGATTTTTGAGAAATGAAGATGAAATTGCTGTTTTAAACTTGCAAAAACATAGAAAAACGAAGTTTTCAACTATTCAAACTGACAAATTCATGTTTCTTCCGTGCGAAACGGTGCATTTTTGTAAATTCACGATAAAACTGCTGTTTTAAACTAGCAAAATCAAGAAAACGCTGTTTTCAACAATCTAAACTGACGTATTTAAAATGCTGTTTTAAACTTGCAAAAACATAGAAAACGCTGTTTTGAACTATCCAAACCGACAAATTCATGTTTCTTTCGTGCGAAACGGCGATTTATGAGAAATGACGATAAGATTGCTGTTTTAAACTTGCAAAGACATAGAAAAACGCTGTTTTCAACTATTCAAACTGATAAATTCATGTTTCTTTCGTTCGAAACGGTGGATTTTTGTGAAATCACGATAAAACTGCTGTTTTAAACTAGCAAAACCAAGAAAACGCTGTTTTAAACAATCTAAACTGACGTATTTAAATGCTGTTATAAACTTGCAAAAACATATAAAACGCTGTTTTGAACTATCCAAACTGACAAATTCATGTTTCTTTCTTGCGAAACGGCGATTTATGAGAAATGACGATAAGATTGCTGTTTTAAATTTGCAAAAACATGGCAAAACGCTGTTTTCAACTATTCAAACTGATAAATTCATGTTTCTTTCGTGCGAAACGGCGATTTATGAGAAATGACGATATAATTGCTGTTTTAAACTTGCAAAAACATAGAAAAACGCTGTTTTCAACTATTCAAACTGACAAATTCATGTTTCTTTCGTGTGAAACGGCGATTTATGAGATATGACGATAAAATTTAACTTGCAAAAACATAGAAAAACGCTGTTTTCAACTACTCAAACTGACAAATTCATGTTTCTTCCATGCGAAACGGCGGTTTATGAGAAATGACGATAAAATTGCTGTTTTAAACTTGCAAAAACATAGAAAAACGCTGTTTTCAACTATTCAAACTGATAAATTCATGTTTCTTTCGTGCGAAACGGCGATTTATGAGAAATGACGATTAAATTGCTGTTTTAAACTTGCAAAAACATAGAAGAACGCTGTTTTCAACTATTCAAACTGATAAATTCATGTTTCTTTCGTGCAAAACGGCGATTTATGAGAAATGAAGATGAAATTGCTGTTTTAAACTTGAAAAAACATAGAAAAACGCTGTTTTCAACTATTCAAACTGATAAATTCATGTTTCTTTCTTTCGAAACGGTGGATTTTTGTGAAATCACGATAAAACTGCTGTTTTAAACTAACAAAACCAAGAAAACGCTGTTTTCAACAATCTAAACTGACGTATTTAAATGCTGTTTTAAACTTGCAAAAACATAGAAAACGCTGTTTTGAACTATCCAAACTGACAAATTCATGTTTCTTTC